>JAWWEN010014211.1:0-22130 GCA_035582955.1 Sycophila texana | reverse complement strand
ATTTTACTGATTTTGCAAAGCAGTATCTACTTTTTCTAGTTTAGCAGATATTACTGTTGCGAAACAGTAAGAATTACTTTTTTTTCCGGTAAGGCTCTTATGAGCGAAAAAGTCACTCGAGTCCATTTAAAACGTAGCCATCAAGAGTTCAATTTTCTTCTAAAGAGACTAATGCTTTAATTGACTGAACTCATTTATATCCTCTTCCACTTTATGAAAATAACTTCGAAAATATTACGATCGGTAATTAAGTCGTCCACAATTTGGAGCGAAGCTTAAAAATTAAAATAGTATTAAATTATGTTATTTTATTTAAACTTTCTCAAATCTGTTAAAACGAAATATGCACAATTTTCTTTTCATAAAATTTTATCAGAATCAACATTAGGAATCAACCTATATGGATCCTTTCTTTCGTAAAATAAAATATAAAAGAATAAATAAATAAATAAAGCAAGAAACGTCTTTACAGATACTTGAACGCAATCAAAAGATAAATCTAATAACAATTTACAAATAAATCCCCCTCGATCGCCGTTAAAGTAATCTCCCGGGCAATTTTTTTTAACGTTCAGAGAGTCCCCTTTTTACGGGCAATTACCGCGGATTACCCGCATTCGTAATTCGCGCGAACTCGAATGGTCCCGCTCGAGGGAAAGGCAGGTAAAAGCTTTTCTCTCTTGAGAAACGACGAGAATCTGGCAGCGGGGTTAAAAAAAGCCCCACTCGATCCCTTACAGAAAAGGATTCGCGACCAGGGGGGTGGACGGTAAAAGTGGCCAAAAAGTCCTCGCCGAGGTTAGTCGAGAGAAATAGAAGGCGGTCGCGGTCTCGCGACGACGCTTAGGGACGAGGATGAATTATTCACCGTTTGCAAGGCCGCGACTCGTGCGATCTCGCGAACTCGAGCTTTCAATTCGGCGGACTTATACTACTTCGCGTAGTTCCCGAGCTTTCGTCGGTTAGCCTTAACAGCTTCTCAATAGTCAATTTGACTGCTTACTTTACGCATCACACGGAATATGAAGTCTTACTCCCAAACCAATAGTATAATAATTATTATTTTAAAAAGATAATAAACTTAATGGAACACATAAAAATGTAATAAAGATGTAGTAAATTAAATTATATGTACTAAGAGCATTTTTCTCGTGAAAATTCCTGTGAAAGCACCCTGTAAAATTATGTGAAAAAACGTCATTGCAGTACGGTTTGTAAGTACTGGAAATTTATATGAGAAAATCACTCTAATTTTTATTTAACTTATGAACGATTAGCGAAACTTTGTAATTCTTACAAAAAAAGCTCTGTCATTTTTACGTGAAAATCCTCGCAATTTTGCAGAGCTTTTCATGCAAAAAATTTCTTTTAAAAAAATATTCAAAATTCAAGCAATAATTGCAGAGATTTTTCCGTAAAAATTTCCATTTATACTTTCGCGTAATTTTCACTACCGTATAAATTTCACCGTAATTTCTACAAGAAAATTCTCTCGGTATAACTACCGCTTAAAATTAGAGTACAAATTGAACGACCGAACAAATATTGATTTTTAATACAGTCCGTCACGTGAATGCACCTCACCTTTTCATAAGTCAATGTTTGAAAGCAAATTATACAGTCTAATATTAAAACTTGAGCGCGCGCTAATATAGGCTTATTAAGGCTTGAAAGCAAAAAGTTCCGGAATTACCTCGCGCAACGAAGTCGAGTGACGTGCAGCTCGCCGTGGAAGTTCGCCCGGGCGCGAAACTTGTCGAGCGGCTTCGGGTTTACAGTGACGTTCATGTTGCAGGCGACAGGGGCCTGTCTAGTCCCATCGGCCGGGACGCCTCGGAGCGCGGCAGCAACCCGGCGCTTCGCCAGCAGCTGCAGCGCGCCACCAACGGCCGACAGTCCGCCGAACTCCTCAACAAGAGGGTGAGTATACAGTACTTGTCACCGAGACGCGGGGAGCTTGACCGCAAGCTCAGCGCTCCGGCGAGTCTTAATCGTTATATAATTATAGTCTGTGATGTGTGTACTTTCTTTTCTTTTTTTTCTTTTTTTAAATAATGTGTTTATTTTTGTGCGTCACGTGTGGAATTTTTAGTTTGCCCGAGATGTTTCACGAGTAATTAATTGACTAATTAATTGCCTTTTTGTTAAGAATTTTATGCACAAGTCGATTGAAGCTTCAGGATTATTAAAGACGAGTATGGTATTCTATTTTTGACTTGCACTGTGTAAAATTTTATTGATTTTTGTAGGATGACTGAAGGTATAATTAATTATTGACATGTTTAGGATTGTTGAAAATTAAATTGAAGCTTATTCTGTCGTGCTGATGGATTAAATAAATTTAAGAGAGCTTTTTTTAATGCACAGCGACGGATGACATATATACTTTAACGAAGATGAGCAGTGATATTTCGAGGACATAAACTCAAAGGTATAAGAATTCCTTAAGGAGAGACAGCTTCGCGCGAAGATTTAATTATGGAGAGTAACGAGAATAAAAATAATCAGATCAATTTCGCCGGCGCCTATAACAGTACTCGGGCTTGCGCGAGGATATGACCCCGAGAAGTCGGCCAAAAAAAAGGAAGGCGGATCGAATGGCCACGAGCCGCGACGAAAAAGAAGCCCCGCGAGTACACGCTCGACCTTATCGACGGGGCTATATATAAGCGCTAGCTCTTCAACCGGTTTTCAGCTTTGAATTTTCGTTCCGCGAGATTCGTTTCTCTCCTCGTGCATCTCCTCGAGAATAATGAAACGGAGAGCGCCGGGAGGTGGGGGAGGCGAGGGCGAAGGAAAGCTCGAGGCGGAACAAAAAGCCTCGAGACAGAGACGAATATAAGAGCGCGAGGGAGGGGGGAAAGGACAATGAGGAGGTGGGCCCAGGGTCGATGCCGCCGGTCAGCAGGGCCGCGCGAGGAGAGAAACGGGAAAAATCACGACTCAGCGCCGAGAGATTTGACCTTTTTTTTTGGGACCCATTGAAATATCGAAGATGCGCCGATACTTGTTTTACGGTCCTTCCTTTTTTTTAAGCTCCGTGAGCTTTTTCCTACCGGACTCAGATTCTTTTGTCGAGCTTGCGCGTTGAAATTCTTAAATTCCGTAATTTTATACTTTATAATTCGTAGATTTTTTTATCTTTTCATTTTATTGTGCTTTGAAATATCGAATACTTGAAATCTCGACTATTCTGACTCATTTATTAAAATATAATAATAAATGGGTTAGTTGTAAGTCGCGAATATAATCAGAAATTGAGATCAAGAAAATTTCTTAACTCTGCGGATTCTGTCTGTCGGCTGTCACAATGACTTAACGAACCATTTTGAATCGTGATTTTTCGCAGACACTTCAACGTGAATTAATGCTTCGTAATCTGGATTATCTTTGCCATTTTTTACAACTAGATACAAATAAGAAAAGAAAAAAATATAAGATTACTAAGAAATTGCACAATTTTTTATTTCATTTAAAAGAAAATTAAAAAAAAATTTCTTTCTACATTTATTGCTTAGACTTAATTAAAGTTTGAATATTACACGTTAAATCAATTTCCATAATTACTTAAAATTAATTCGAATATATATATATATTACGTAAAAAAGATCGATTATACTTCGGATATTTAACGTTAAAAATTCCGCTAACTCCAAAGTGAATTGCAAGTGCTCGTTTGGTTGCTAAACCAAATCGGCAAGGAGGGCCCCGTATAAAAATCCGCATTTGTAAGTTTAGCCCGTGGGTGAGCGAAAAATTAATGGGGCCGCGGGAGGCGAAAAGAGGACGGGAGACTCTTTGGCGGCGGCGGATGGCCGAGCGAGAAAGGACGTTACGTGTGCGCGCGCGGGAGAGGACCCGGAGCCAATTGGCAAGCGCACAGCCTTGATCCTGCCAGCCCAAAGGGCTCCGACCCTGAGACTGGTTTTACGTATGTGTGCCGCCGCGCCGCGGCCATTCGCGTATTGGCGAATTTTCGCGCCCCGATCGTCTCCTTTTTTTCGCGTTAGATCTGTCCTGACCAAGCAGTTGCCTTACTTACATTTCTCCACTTTAAAGTACTTTTCGAAAGGGTCGGTTTACTTTTTGCCCCCCTTTTCAGTTTAATCATTCGGTTGAATTGTCCCTTTCATTGGAGCGAAGCTTTATACCCGGTTGAATGATGACGCAAGAGGGAATTTTTTTTTTTTTTTTTTTTTTGAATTGTTTAAACTTGCAGTATTTATACAATACTTCTCTGCCTGAACTATTTCAAAGTGTTTGATCTCGCTGACGCTCGTAGTTCTTGAGAAGAAAGAGAAGGAAAAGTAACGATTATTGGGCTTTCTTCAGGATGGATTTTAAGAACCCCGAGACCGCCTCGAACGTGCTCGGGCGCATTTCTCACTGCGAATTGATTTTTTACGCGTGCGCCGTTCACTCGCGCATTCGCTGCGCTTGCTGATTTTTTTTTGTTTTTTTTTTTTTTTTTTCGTAAATGCATTCTCGTCGAGTCCGCCTTCTCCTCGTTAAGTCCACCGAGTTTCGCTTGCACGACCCGAACGTCAAATGGGATTGTCAACGGTTCGTGCAATTACGGGACAATTTAAGTGTAACACGTTTATCGTTCAACAACGAAGGGGCTATTTTTGACAGTAAAAAAGTAATAATTTTAAATTGATTAACAGTATTAAATCGAGTTTAAACTTTAAATGTATCGGTGCGTGAACTCGTACGTGAGAAATTAAATTTTAAATTTGAAGAAATCGATTTATTAGAAATTTTACATATTACTCCAACCAACGAGAGAATTATATTTAAAAACAAATTAATTAAAAAACAATGCTAAAATTTTACTTATTAGAGCAGTTAGAATAGAACACTTAGAGAGTATCATCACAAAACTGTTCGTGTAATGCAACCGACTACCGATGGCTGGCTGATCGACAAAAAAAAAAAAAAAAAAAAAAAGATTTGCGAGAGCGTCACTCGATCACGTAATCGATCGTCGCCAGTGTGATCGTGGACCGCTAGGCCTCGCGCCCTTTGCTCCACATTTTACATAACGTAACGGTAGTTCACCTTACGTAACCCAAGCTTCCATCGTCACGCTGGAAAAATCATATCGAGCATTGCCGGGCGATATATAGAATTACCCGTTTTTCTCCCCCCTCGTGGACCGTTACGCGGATTTTCATTACCCTCATTAGGCCGAACAAGGCGAAATGGCATTGTTTGTCCTCCCACAGCTCAAATCGGCGATTACCGATAATTCGTGTTTCTACGAGTCGACCCCAATTTAGCTAATTGCGCTCGCTTAAACGCTCTTTCATCGGTCGATACCCAACTTTAGGTCATTTGTTACACTATCAAACTTTTTGCGGTGGCGACTTTTTTCCTTTCTTTAAATGCACCACCGAGGGACTCGATAATAATTCCCAAGCTCGTTCCCGACCGAGCGCCTCGCAGGACAAGCAGGAGACGCGATTTGATGGACCGGAAAATAAGGGACTCTTTAAGGAGGATCGAAGGAAAATAAGGAGCTCTCGGGTAAATTCATCAGAGCGCGAAATTCGCCGTCATCTCTGGCCGACGAGGAGGAGGCGACGGTATAAGAAGGAAGAAGGGCAAAAGCCGGAGGAGGAGGCGGCGAAACAGAGGGAATAACGGGCGCCGCGCACGAGGCGCCGGGACGCGAAATTCGCTGCAGCGCGAGATGAAAAAGAGAAGGGGAAGGGGCGCCAGACTAAGTCGATATCTCCCTCGGGCGAAAACATATAAAACAATACCTCGGCCCGGTCAAACGACGCCACGGGCCGAGTGCACACAAAGGAGATTCGGCAAACAAAAGCAGAGAGAGCGACAGGAAGGAAGCTCGGAACGGCGCCACTTAAGACCCCACGCTGGCCGATCGAATTTTGTCCTCCGGTCTCTAAGTAAAAGTCGCTCAAAAGGAAATGTCGCGTCCCTTTTTTTTCTCACGCGCGCGCGAGTAGGATCGAGAATATGCGAGGGACACGCGTGCCGCTGGTGCGTATATATATATAATATATAATAATATATATTAGTGGACCGCCGGCCGAATTTTGTCCTTCGGTCTTTAAGTAAAAGTCGCTCAAAAGGAAATGTCGCGTCCCTTTTTTTTTCTCGCGCGCGCGCGCGAGTAGGATCAAGAATATGCGAGGGACACGCGTGCCGCTGGTGCGTATATATCTATAATATATATTAGTGGACCGCCGGTCGAATTTTGTCCTCCAGTCTCAAAGTAAAAGTCGCTCAAAAGGAAATGTCGCGTCCCTTTTTGTTCTCGCGCGCGCGCGAGTAGGATCGAGAATATGCGAGGGACACGCGTGCCGCTGGTGCGTATATACATATAATAATATAAATTAGTGGACCGCCGCGAGTGCGGGGGCGGCGCGTGGATAAGATGGCGAGGGGCCAGTTCGGCGTAGGGCCGGTCCTGCGCACTCACACGCGCTGCAGCGGCCGCGAGGGAAGGAGTAAGAGGCGCGAGTCTATGAGGCCGGCGTGCCTCGGGCCGCGCGCCGCAGCCCGTAACCTCCGCAGTGTTTTGCCAGTGACGCCCGCGCTTAAACGTGCCGTGCGCGCGACGTGTGGAAGCATTCGGAGAGGCTGAGGAGACTCAAGACTAAGCTGGCAGCTTCCGTGAGTACTCGCGCGCGGGGGACGTTCTTGATAGGCTTTTTCCTGTTTTTTTTTTTTTTTTTTTTTTTTTTTTTTTTTTTTATCGCGGGATGTAGTATCGCTTGCGGCTTTGCAGTTGCACCGGCTGCTGCGCGTTTAACGATTTTTCGGCTTCGCGAGAGTGCAGTAGACGAGTTGAGATACGAAAGCTGCGTTATATAGAGGCTTGCGCGCTGGATCCGTATCCTGCTTCGGCTAAGTTTTTTTTATTGCACCGCAGTAAAAGTATTTGTAGATCCAAGTAAATTTCTTCTTACACAATTGTTTAGATTATTTATTATAATTAGAGATTTAGTTTAATCTGTGAAAATTTTTAGTTAAATTGACGAAATATTTAAGTAGATCGTTTTTTTAAATGAAAATTTTGTTAATTCAACTATAAACATTTAGTTAAATCAATAAAATAATTTTAATGAGGACTCAACAGAATTTTTAGTTGTGTATGAAAAATTTTTTGTTATAAGTAGTGTATTGTTTGAAGCGTAGAAATATTTTTCATGTAACTTGCTTTTTTATAAAACGGTAATTTTTTTTTTAAATAATGCACGGTGGTTAGATTGCGTTATAAGTGCTGGAATAAATTTATATCAATGCACTAAAAAAAAAAATTGCTCGTACAATTTATGGTCATGTTCTCTGTAGTAATTATGTGGACGTTTTTACGACAAAGTTATACTGTTATAATTTTTATCTGAATCTTGGACGATCGGCCTTTAGAGAAAATTTTTACACGAAAAGCTCCATAAATATCACGGAGTTTTTCATATAAAAATTGCGAAGCTTTTCGCGTAAAAATTGTAGAACTTTTCGTATAAAAATTTCCGCTGGTGGCTAATCGTCCAAGAGTCAGATAAAGCTTACCGTGATTCTTCCGTAAAACTGTCTCGTAATTTTTACAGCGATCTTTATCGTAAACTTTTCTCCGTAAGTAGTAACAAATATGAAAAATAACAAAATAGTAACAAAAATATTTTCAATTTATTTCGAATCATCCGATAAACGTTATAAATAAATTCCCGGAACATTTATCCAATATCCTATCAAACCTGATAGCTCCATCCGCGACCTCAAAACATATTTGCACCCGGTCGATGTTCTTAAATAGCAAACGGAAACGAGATATAAGTGTTGCCTATTTTGAACCAGTCAACCCGGCACTCAAGCGCACAAAAGGCTCGCAAAACGTCTCCCTCCTCCAGAAGCTCCAGTGCCCGAATCTTTACGGCGAGTCACGCCGGGCACAGCTCCGACGGTAATGCGTCTTCGGGCAAAGGCGAGCCGAGTTTATATTCACCGCTCCGAACTCGACAAAACTTAAGACCCGCGCGAGCTTTTCCCGGCATTATATCTCCAAGAGCCGATCGTGAAAAACGAGCATCAGCTGCGCCGCGGACTCTTAAAGCAAACTTTAATCCGCGCGACTCGTCGAACGCCGACGATAAATCCCTAATTGCACGCGGAGGGAGTGGAGGCGCGCGTAAATCGACGCTCGAATAATTGGGCCGCACATCTGCGACGGAGTCGCGCGAAAACTCGGGCCGCTCGAGCGCGTGTTTACGAGTCCCTGCACCTCGCGGGATTTCGTGCCTTCCCCGCGGTTCCGCAAATTTTCGGGGCCGCACGCCTCGCGAAGTCATGGCCTCCGGCGGTGCTTTGACTTCACTCAGGAGCTGCGCGCCCCGCTCGATCGTTGGGGGTGATTGTCTGAGCTTAATGGTTACGTCGATGCCAAGAGGCGGTTTGTTGAGCTTTGTTTTGTTACGCAGTTGCTGCGCCGAGATTGATGATTGTCGGGAGCGAAGAGGCGTACTTTCATTTTATTGGCTTCATTCTGAAGTTTTATCGGCAAACGTTATGCGCAATTGTGGGTGTCGATTGTGCCGTTTGCAGGTGTACGATTCTCTTTAAAAATGACATTTTTAAGAAACTAGTAAAAGTAATGTTTTTATTTCAGATAATCAATCAGAGCGGCGTTTACTTTTTAGTGACATTTTTCTAATTAAAATAGAATAATAGAATTAAGAAAAATAAAAACTTAATGATCTACGAATTAAATTGTTACGAATGTAAAGTTTGTTAATTAAATCGAAATATTAAATGTACATCAAATCGTTTTAAATTTTGACGCCATTCAACCGGTAATTCGTACTTTCATTAAACCAATCAAATTATTTTATAAAATGCTTTACAACGTTTTGCCATCGTTTTTTTAAGAGAAGATTAACAATAGTTTTTATATCCTATAATTAGTAAGTTACATATATTTTAATTGAATCTAGTGATTAATTATAAAGCAATTAATAAAACAAAAATCAGTACAATCAAATATACATTTATCAAAAATACATTTATTCAGTAAATTGTACGTTACATTCAATGTATTAAATTATTCAAAGAAAAATATTGATACGAACATCAGTGAAGTATTTCCAGAAACTCGAGTCGCTGCAAAAATTTACTATTCTGACCCGGTAAACTTTATATATCGGCGCATTGATTTACGTTTACCGATATCAAAGACATTTTTCTCACAAATTTAAAAAGAAAAACTTATTTTCCCTCTCAGTCACCGTAAAAATTCCACAAGCAGTAGTACATCTCTCAAATTAAGTGATTCTTAAAAAACGAAGAAAAATACTCTGCGGAGCACTCCCTCCTCGCGAGGCAATCCCAGTGCAGCACAATTTTATACAAGCCAAAACAAAAGCCCGAGCCAACAAAAAGCGCTAAAACATTGCAGAATAAAAAGCAAAAAAAAACAGGGAAGACTGAAACAGCATTTAAAAAAAAAAAAGAAGCAAGAAGATTAAGCGGGTAACGCGGGGGGCACCCAACGGACCGCGAAGAATCGGGAGTCTCGGGGGATCGTAAAATCTCGGGCTCTGCGGGTAGGTCGAAATCGATGCGGTCATGCTAGACGGAACGGTGGAACTACCGACTCGCTCTTATCTAGTCGCCGGGGCAGCAGCCCGCGAGCAGCTCGCTGCGGATGCGACGTGCTTCCGCCGCGCGAGATGCGACGTGAACTCGTAAGGGACCGTCGACGCGCTCCGTAAACCCCGAGTCAACGTTCCGCCGAGCTCCGCGGATTTAATTCTATAATTGATCGGCCGGCCGCCCAGGGGTAGATTTCTCGAGGCGCAGCTTAATTCGCCCGAGTCCTTTTTCGCGAGTTGCGCAGATTTTTATTTTTATCGATGTGCCTTCGTCGAAGGCGGCTGATCTGAAGCAGTCGCCGATGATGATTATCGCGAGTACGTGAGTACCTACTTGATTGAGCGGCGGAATGGATTTATTTCAGACGGCTATCTGCTCGGATAAAGCACGACGAGCATTAAAAATTAAAATGTGGGTTAAGTAGGATCTTTATGCCGGATTTATTTATACGTTATTATATGACGATTAAGTTGTTTTTATTAAAATGCGATTACTGCAAAGAAGATCATAATAATAATTTATTTTAAGTGTTCAAAATGAATTCTCAATTGTACAGATTTACGTTATTCATAAAAAAAATTATCAACGAAACAAGATATAAACTTTTTACGCGCAGAAAAATGTTATCCTAAAAATTACTCTAATCCTTACTAAAGTATGAGTACGAAGAATAAAAAAGAATTAGTATAATTATACTATAGCAAGTTTTACTATAAACGTAGTGTCATTTAATTTAAATATTTTGAAATTTACTAGCCATTATAGTAACTTTTTCATTTTACGAATTCGTCCTTGCTCTAATTGTATAGGGATTTTTAATTTATTTATTTATTAACCAATTAAATGGATTAAAAATCCCTTTACAATAAAGTATATTAAAGAATACAAAATAAAAAGACTAACTAAATATGACTAAACTGATATAAACTAATAAACTACTAAACGCTACAATCTGTGCTGTATTTATTAAATTATTTCTATTTTTATAAAATTTAATACAAAATTTTTCTCCACATCAGGAGGCGCGGTAGCGCCTCGAGGCAAGTTTAATAATAATTACGCGCATATCCGATCTAAATTTTTCACTCTTAAGGATCTCTTCCACCATTTTGTCAACAAATATACAAGTCGCACCAACAAAGCGTCACAAAAAACCTCAACTACACTGCGGTACTCCGAGATCCGTGCAAAGATCGGCTCATTAGCGGGAAATCGCGCGGCGATGCCGCGGCCCACTTTCCCGCGGTTTTGTCATCGACGCGCGCGGGACACTTAGCCGCGCGACGAGAAAAAGTGTCGCACGCTTCTTTCCACGGCGTCCGGTCGCGGAGTTTTCTCACGTCTCACACGCAGGATTTATATCGCCTCCCCCTCCCTGGGCGCACTGACCGCCGCGGAGCTTTCGCGCGCGACTCGCGATCTGCTCCCGAGCGCGCTCTCTTTTCTGCTTCTCGAATTTCACGCGGCAAAGTGGATTAAGAAAACGGAGAGATTTCGCCCTGCGAGATTTATGGATCGCGGTGTGTTTTTTTTTTTTTATTTTATTTTTTTTTATTTGCTGAATAAAAAAACATTGGGGTTGCGCTGTGGACTGGCCTCTCCTTCTCGGAGTTCCTGAATTAGTTGGTATATTTTATTCTATTCGCCGGTTATCACTACCGGGACTCCTATTAGAATCGTGTATACTAAGAATTCGACGTAGGAATAGTCATGCTTCAAAGAAATATGTAAAATAAAGTATAAATCAGCGTTTTATAAAGTTAAATTAGTGGGAAACAACTGCGATTAGCGAAGTTACACGAAAATTTAGTAGGAAAGAACGTTTTTTGCAAGTTTACGGTTTTTCATTAATTAATAAATAACTTTACAATACTTTTTTACGGTAAATCTAACATTTTTTGTGAATATTATACTATAAGCATTTACTCTTAAATGTATCAGAAGCTTGCGGTTCCAACGATTTAAAAATTGCCGCGAATTAAAAAAAGCTCTCGAAACAAGAATCAAAAAGAAAAGTATAATAAGACACAAGACACGTGCAATGCATTAAGGCAATTACCATACGAAAAGGGTATACAGTCGTGACTAATGATACACTCGAGCCTCGCGCGAATCCATCAGCACGGAATTCTCGCCTCCCGTCCTCGAGAGCGCAAAACGCACGAAGCTCTCGATATACGAAACATCTCGGGTGCATGGCCCTCGCACCTTAGTCCGAGGTGCGCATCGAGTCTTTAAAGCGCGACACCTCGAGCGTCACTAAAGCGACGACTTGCATGGCCCCCAGCAGCAGTCGAGTAGTCGGCGTTCGAGCGGCCGGCCGACCAGCAGCGGGAGCACCGCCAGTCTGCAGGTCTCGGCGGGCGAGCTGCTGGGCCGCACCCACGAGGAGCTCGTCCTGCTCCTCATACAGCTGCGCAGGCAGAGCGCCACCCTCTGCAAGGCCATGGAGACCTGCCACATGGAGATCGAGGCTCAGGTCCTTAGATCGCAAAATCGATACCACCCCCTCTCGACTCCTCTCCGCTTGCATCGTTCTTTTATATATAATATATATATCGTTTGACCCTCCCCTCGGCTAGATCGCTTTGCTCGCTCGATTCCTTTTAGCGTGAAATTTATCGAGCTTTTTATGTTTTCAGTGAAAGTATTTTTTTGTAAATTTAATCCTAATATTTGTTGTGTTTTAGAGGATTGATCAATAAAATTCACGCTAAGATTTAAAATCGATTACCATTGAGAACATATATTTTGGAAATCATGTCATTTAATTAACTGCTTTATTTTCATCAGGCGTACTTTCTTAATATTATCAATATTTTTACTTCTTTATACTTATGCTCGGTCTGCGTAGTTTTGCATTTAACAGGTATTTGCCCGAGAAGGAAAAATAAATGCTTTGGTGATGGTTCCAGAGAGCTTGGTTCGCGCCTCACGTTGTACTACTCTTAGACTGGTTTTCTGCTTGTCATTAATATATTGAAATTATTTTATTTTTTAACAGGTTCTTAAATAGTACTATTATATAAGTTCACATTCTCTCTAGCGGCTTGTGTATATTAAAAAAAAAGAATTATTGCATGCAAAATATAAGACATTATATTTACAATTATCAAAAATATTGCTTGTTACATCGCATTCAATTACCACGAAACTTATCATGAGTCATTTAATTAATGTAGTTATTTTGCAAGCAGTAATTTTTTCTTTCATAAAAATTACTATTGTTACTTATGTATTATACTGCGCTAATTTTATCACAATTAGATATATCATGCCAATCTTTTTACATTTATAAAAGTTTCACTTTGGTACTAACGATACTGGTTATACGATCCACAGAATTTTATATTAACATTACACTATGTCGTCTCATAAATTCATTATATTAATTAATTTATTCCAAACAAAAAAACATGCACTAACTCAGCATAGTATCTACAGTCTAAATTGAAACCACACATTAAAATCGTTAATCATCATTCAATGACAAACTTTCAACTGCAAACACACCGACCACTCAGAAAGCTTGAAAGTACACTTACTCCACTAACTTAAGTAAAAAAGTGACGTTGCGCCACCGCGAACGGAAATACTAAGGCTCTTTACTCCGTGAAAAAAAAAATAATAATCCACTCTCAGAGTAGCGCACACCTCGTCTCGTGTAATTACTCGTAATAAGTTGCTCGAGAATTTTTAACGCCGTCGAGGAGAGGACGAGGAAATTATTAATTCTGCGTACTCCCTCGACATCATTTTTTCTGCTCATACATCCTCTCGTGTCGTTCCGATATTAGCAATTAAAAGTACCATCGCCAAATAAAAACAAAACTTATATATAGTCCAACGAAATTAAATTCCTCATTCGACGTGAGAAAAAGAGAATCTTCATCGCGTGTAATCGAAACCTTCCGGACTTTCATTATTTTTGTTTTTTATATTTCATTTTTTTTTAATCGCCTCTTATTATAATAATACACAATAGTTTCGCTGAATGTTGCGATTGGAGTTTCGCTGAGAGGACGAAAGGCCGTCGTTCGCGGAAAGTCGCGATGCGATTAAAGAAGCGCCTGGCGAGCAGCGCGACGCGAGCGAGCCGCTTTGGTGACTCCGCAAAAACGTATCGGATTCGCGGCTGGCTAGCGAGACGGACCCTCCTCCGACGGGATACTGCAAAAGGGTGTCCCGCGCCGCTGCTTTCTTTTACTCCGCGCGACACCGGAGCGTCGGCGGATTCGCGCGACACTTATAGGACTCTCCGCTCGTGACGAAAGCACTACTCCGTAAATATACACTCGGCTAATATATAATTAAATTTGCATTTTTTTAATTTCGATCAATTTATTCGCGATTATTCGCGGCGCGAATATGTACGTATATATTATCCCTCTAAATATGAAAGAGTGAAAATTCACTCTTTAACGTTATAAGTCGTACACCTATTGGGAAGAGTGAACAACTTATATATATTTTGAATTTCACTCTTTCATATTTAGGTAGATACTCGTGTAAAAAAAAATTTTTTTATCAAAATACTTTACAACAATTTATTCGACAAAGTTTCGCTAAAGTTTTGACGACCTCGACGAATAATACTTTCTCAAACTTTAAATATTTTACTAAAATTACAAATATTATTCGAATGTTTCACTCGAAGTACCAAGAATATTTGTTAAAACATAAATAAATAGATAAATAATTTTACATCGAGATGAGATTTCTTTTTACACAAAAGCTCAAAGTGTTCGATCATTAAAAAAAAATACATATATAATTCATGCAATTTTCAAAGCGCGTCGTTTTCTTGTAACACTTTTTGAACTTTCGATAAGAAATTTCGAATATAACGAAACTTTAAGTAACTATTAAACGAACTAATAAACCCGCAATATATAATTCCCTCGAGCAAATATCGCCGAGTAAACTAGAGATAAAAGCATTGCAGCATCCGCGAGGCAATGACTCCTCGTCAGAGCGGCAAGGCTAATCCCCCGGCAAACGCATTCGCGAAAAAAAAAAGTCCACCCGCATCAAGCCTCTCTTATTTACACGCCGCCTCTAAATCATCCCGATCTCCGCGTTTCCCTCTCGCTCGCCCCGCCGTCATACAACGAAAAAAGAAAAAAGCCGCGAGGCCTGCAAACTTTTTCACACTCGTCTTTGTTTGCGGTCGTAAAAGTCATAGATAGGAGCGCAGGCAGCCGGGCGCCGATGTGGAATATCAGCCGAGCGGCTGCAGGCCGCTGCGGGGCCAACAGTCGCGCGCGCGACGACGAAGCCGATGCCAGGCACAGTCGCCGCGGCGCTCACGCCTCGCCGTGCCGAGTGCACTTCGGTCTCCGTCCTCTACTCCTCTGCCTATCCCGTCGCGCCGAGTAGGCAGTTTTCCCGTGTGCGAGCCTCCCGTTTAAACGTCAAAGCTCGCCGGAGCTTTTTTTTTTTAGATTAGTTCGGACGCCGCTTGAGTTGGATATAAATTCGCCGGGTTTCCTTCTGAAAACTCGCGAATGTTAACTGCGGAGAGTGCGTTGTATATTTCGAGCGTCGAAAGGTTTTTGATAATTTGAAAGTTAATTAGAGACTGCGCGGACTGGTAGAGTAGCGGTTATACGTACATTCACGCACGGCGCGAGCCTCGCATAAATTTCGAACGTTCGCAGTGGCACATGCGCTTTCGAAATCGTACTTAAGCCCGTTCCGTTCGAGTGCTCAAAGTTTTCGGTGGGGGGGTGTTCGAGCTTAAAGCTTTTCGCGGTCTGGAGTGCCGAGCCACATCGTCAATTGGTTTTCTTTGGCTTCGCAGGCTAGACTGGTCGAGCTGGACACGCCGAGGCGATTGGAAAACTTGCAGAAATTGGAGGAACTCAAGAAGCACCTTATGGACCTCGAAAAGCAGGTAAATCTATTCATTCTCGCTCTAATAGTCCCGTCTACTTACAAATATAATTTATTATAATTACAAGAGATTTTAAAAATTTAGTTTTTTAGTTTCGATCGTAAATAATTAATCTCTTCTTTAGTCAATGAAGTAATTAAAAATTCATTCTTATTTAATTATTTGAATATCGTACTTGTACTTGAATAAATATTTATTTATAATGTTCAATTAAGTATACAGTGTCCTGTACCTTCGCGATCGATTATTACACTTTTTAGATTGACGCTACTAATTGAGGCCTTTCAATAGCGTCAAATTATTTTGTCGGATTCACGCGCAGAGGTTAATTGTGGCAATTAAGGTCAGCTAATCAGCTGATTACACTGGTCAGTTTATTTTCGACGATGAAAAGATTCATAAAAGCGGCACGTAGTGAGCCATTCTTTTAAAAAACTGTTGCTGGCGGGTAATCCCTCGATTTACGTAATCAATAAATTGAAAGGTACATAAGTGTTGCGGGCGAACTTAAAAGAAGCTTATGTACACCTATATTCATTAAGGATCAACAAAAGCACATCTGCGCACGAGCACACTAAACGCAAATCCGCTTTAAAGGGTATTAACGGAAATCGACAACCGGCGAGGACAATTAATTATCCAGGGGCTTTATTTTAAAGCGTGCTTTGAGAATTTTAAGTATATTTAAAGATCTCAATTATTTTTAAAATCATCTATCTACGCTAAAATTATCCAAAATATAGTTGTTTATAAAAATACATTTGAATAAGGCAAAAGAAAAAATAAATATGTTTGTATTTCCAACACATACAGAAATTTAATATTCGAAGAAATATACGATATTTCAAAACATAACTATTTCTCACTTTATACTTATCATCAAAGACAAATGAATTTGCCCAGTACTGAAATTAATCTCTCCGGGATCAGCCGTCAGTGGCACTCTACATTAATCAATGCTTCAACTACACATCGTCATTACCGAAGAGCCGTTCTTTTTGCGAATTAATTGCAGCGAGTTATTTGGACTCTTGAATCGAGAAAAAAAAACTTACAGTTTTTTCCAATGAGAATAAAAAAACTTTCGAGCTTTTACGCGCATACTTAGTAAACTACTCGGAAAGCGGGCGGGGGTGAATTAAAAGTTCACGCGCAGAGAAGACCGCGCGAAATCGATATATTTTGTCGAATTTCTATTTAGAAACTTATTCGAATGTAAATGAAATTGCAGTTGAATCGAATTCATGAAAGGATTGGCAACGGGTATACAGTTTGCTATTTATTTTTTCCCCCGCGCGAGGGTTTCCTCTCTCTCTCTCTCTTTCTCTCTCTCGTTTTTTGCAATTAACTGGTCTACGGGATTTATTTGCAAAGTTTGCTAACGGCACTTTTCGCGGACTTTCGGAGAAATTAGTACGCGCTAGATGTGTAATGTAATGTAAAATTAAATTAATTAATACTTTTTGAATGGCGACTTTATTCCAAAGAGAAATTGCTGCTTCAGACGGCACACATACATATCTTAGACGCACAAATATTAACTCCAAGTGATATAATTTTCTTGACGCTAAAGGAGTAATAATTAGAAAAGTTTGATGATATAATTTCACGACAAGTTTTGATATTACGTTAGGATCCATTTAATTGACTTGAAAATAATCTGGAGCTGCGGCAATCTGCAAACGTTTAATGAAAACATACTTTGAAAAAAAGAAAGTTAAGCGGGGAACAAATTATTTTTGAAATTAATTTTTAAATGAAAAACTCCTTTAAACTTTGCATGTCGACCTTATATATAATAAGATTGAATTAATGTTGTATACTTATCACTAGTATCGCAATAAATTAATACTACAGTTCCGCCCACCAGTTTTTAATTAAAGACTAACAGTAATGATTCATAAATTAAATTATTTAAATTGAAATAATAGTAAGATATATATATATTTTTTTTTAAATTAACGTGAAAATCTGTGTTGGCAGTACGAGAAGGGCAAGCCACTGGTGAATCTGGTGGACAACATGGTGAAGCTGGGCTCGTTGTACAACTGCAATAGGGCGAACGGAATGAGCAGCAACAGTCTGTCCGGATCTCGCTATGATCTGCTACCGGATTCAAGCAGTAGAGACTACAGGGACAGACTCGAGTTCAACCAACGCGTCCAAGAACAGCGGCTACTCGCCGAGGAGCGACGTGACTGGGACCGACTTAGTCCCGATCACGGGCAGCTTCAGGTACACATAAAACGTTTTTTTTTTTCCTCCCACAAACTTTGAACTTTCTGATTGTGCTTTATTCTTATACATAAATCTGTTACGTACATTCTGTAAATATTAAATGTAAATTATTTACCTCGAGAAAAAATATCTGTTAATTAAAAAGTGCAATAGTCAATTTTAATGTGAGACTGATATTATATTGGAAATATTAAATAGTTTTTTTGTAAATGCAATTAATTTTGGAAAAACCTATAGTATATTTTACAAAAAAAAACTATTGTAGTCGTGATTACATTAAAATTAATTAATTGCAAGTTCTAGTACAGATTTTTTTCTCCGAGACATAATTATTTATCTGTTATTTATTAATGATTTTATAATATCAAGATGATTGCTATAAAACTCATGCTTTAATATAATCAATAAATGAATTCCGGATATCTTGATTTATTTGTATAGTATATTATTTTATAATTACTATAAATATTTCTTAACTCAAACGAGACCTATAAATATAATAAAATGCAAGAAAAATACAAATATTGTACACGATGAAAGGCAATAAATTCCCAGTGAAATTATCTCCCGGGCGCGCGTAGAATTCTAAATCATCCGCGGCCCCGGCGAAGAAAGCGCGACGATTTCGCGAAGAACAAAGCGCCGGCGGACGCGGTCGGGTCCATAAACAAAACCGAAAAAGCACACGGCACATCCGACTTACGTACACATCCCCCGTGGGCCCCTCGTCGCGCGATGAAGAAGAGCTCCGCCTCTTCTCGGGATCTAAATTCACCTGTTCTATTTTACGCGGTTTTCTCGGGCTCGCCTCCGGCGATAAGAAAGGCGCGCGCGGCCCTCCCTCTCTTCCCGCGCGGCGAGGAGAAAAAGAAGAGGCGGAAAAAAACAGAGACTCGATTGTGCCAAGCGCGCCGTTAATCGTGCCGCGCAGTCCGCGCGCCGGATTTCTTTCGCGCCGCGGATTTTGCGCGAATAATTTGAACGATCGTTAAATTTACGGGACTCGTCCCGTCGTCGTTCGAGGCTCTCGGAAAAATTGCCGAGATTATGCGGTCACCTAGAAATTATGCCGTGATTCTTCTTTTCTCATGCAAATTGCGTGGCGTTTTGACGATCGAGTTTTTAAATTTTAACGCTCGTTAAATAAAAGTCGAGGGAATGCAGATTATTCGTACTGCTGCGGGTGAATAATGTAAGTTTATCGGTGCATGGATTTTCTTCGTTTTCGACAGTAACTTATTTTATACTTCTTTTTTTTGGGAAATTATTAATTTTTTATTAAAGGTTTAGTATGAAAATTTTATTTGGTTTAAATAAATGTATTCGGATTTCTGGTCGAAGGGTGTACTGTATTTTTATTGAAATTGAGATCAACGTGAACCGTGCATCTTTATTATTCATTTCCATTACACATAACTACTTCCATTATTACTATCACATAATTACTATAATTAAAAGATGTTTTTCTAAATGTTTTATTTCCATCTGTATTCTGACACTTCGATCATAAAAATTATAATAAATAATATAAATTTCTTGATAACATCCAAGCTTAATAAACTTTCCATTATAATGAATATATGCACCATCCATCTGTATAAGCTGCATCAAAATAATTCTCGACAGCTTATCAATTAATCAATTCATCAAATTGAACAAACTCATTACCTTCCAGTAATTCACGTACTCATCAATAAATCACCTTATAAACGGAAAAAATATATATATATATTCACACCTACACGCGTTCAAAATAATCCCCAGAGACATAAATGCATAAATGACTAATCCTTACATTCTGAGGGGGGAGGAAGGGTCGCCGCAAGTAGAGTACGGCCGGAACCGGGCAGCCGCGGGTATCGAGTGACGCGCCGGAGAGCCGGGCGAGGATAGAGCGGTTCTAGTTGGCTGTCGCCGGCGTAATCGCCGGGCTGATTCGCTGCACCTCAACCGGATCCCCCGTCGTGGTCGAAACGTAATATACAGATATAGAATTGCCGCGCGCCTCACGACTTTTCGTCCTTTCTTCTTCGCCCGGTTCACTCTGTCCCGCTCGGATATAAGACTCGGGATGCGCGCGTCCGTCGCGTTTCTATAAAAAGAGAGGATATACCTTTTTCTTGTATAGGGCTGATAAAAAAAAAAAAAGGAGATTGTAACGGTACGTTTGTCCGTCGTCCGAGCGATATCTTTGAATAATTGGCTGCTTCGACTTTCACTCTGATAAGTGGTGATTTAAAGTGGGAGTGAAGTTTATTGTGCAGTAATATAATTGTCGTTGGAAAATACTTGTTTGGTTTACTCGGCGTAATTTGGTTTATTATAGAACGGTCGTATTTATCCATTATACAATGGAACCGTTAATTACTATACGTGCTCTATTTAATAAATTACGATGAAATTGATTTTAAAGTTTTTATTGGCAAGATAATGGTTTGACTTAAATAAAATTATTTCTTAATTAAATTTAAGTTGTACACTGAGAGAAAAATTTGGTAATTTTAAGTAAATATTTATTTCGACAGTACTTGTTAAATATTTCTTTGAATTAAGCAATTATTTTTTTGAAACTACTAAATTTATTTATAAACAAATAAATTCATTTAGTTTTAAACAAATATTTAGTTGATTCAAAGAAATATTTAACAAGTACTGTTGAAATAAATATTTACTTTAAATTACCAAAGTTTTTTTCATTGTACATACCTTATTGTTATAAATGTGCTATCGAAATATGAAAACAAAACCTTCTACATACAAATTTTTGAAAGGATTTTATATCACGAAACAGACATTCCAAACAAAGCATATAAAATATCCGCTCAAAGATTAGAGAATAAGTATATCCTCCAACGAAGTAAGTAGGTATATTGCCCATCTAAAATAACACTATAAACATTTCAAACCTCATTTCGCCCAAAGATTTTCCCCCGTAAAACATAAAATCACAGGTAGCAAACAAACTCCTAAAGCTGACCAAAAAAAAAGAGAGAGAAAAAAAAACGAAAACAACCCATAATAATAACACTCCAAGTACTGTACCAACAATAAGTCGAGCCGCGGCGTTATTCACCGACTCTTCTGAACAATCGTTACAGGCCAAGGTGCAGCAACTCTACAAGCTGGACCAATTGCTCCAAGAAGAGTCCGGCACGCTGCACAGTCTCCAGCAGAACAAGGTACGTAACAACGACTCTCCGCGAGTAAAACCTCGTCCACCGTGTTTTTTTCTTCCTCTCCCTCTCCGTTTGTCCACCGCATCCTCGTTTCTCCATTTCTCCGCTTTTTTCTTTTCCTGACGGGGAGTATCCTCTGCAAGCCTCTAACGGTACGCCTCCCTCGTTCCGAAAAACGCTCGCGTCTTCGAAAATGCACACACATTCCCACTCCTCTCGAGGAATCACTTTTATCGCTCGTATAACGCCCCGCGAGGAAAAACCGCTCCGCTCCTGTCGATCGTGGAACATCCGTAAACAAGGTGCTCTTCGCGTTAAAATTTAAAAAAAGAAAAAGAAAAAAAAAAGCAGGAGTGTCGAGCGATATGGCACGCGGCTTTAAAAGATGCATCGAGATGAAGCGAAAAAAAAAAGAGCAGAAGAAAGAAGGGAGGGGGGCAGTCCATGAAAGATTCATCCGAGCAACTCGCTCGTAAATCGCGTAGGAGGTATAACGGCGCGGCTCGTTGCAGGAGCTGCTGGAGAAGGCGCTGGGCGGCCTCAGGCACAAGATGCAGGGCTGCAGCCGCAGCAACCCCGCCGAGGCCGAGAGGTACCGGGAGCAGCAGCTGCTCCTCGAGCGCGAACTCAGCCGAGTGCGCCTGCTGCTCGCCCACAACTCCAAGGTAGGCGAGCTTCTCTCATCTACTTTGTCTCTATCTTTCTCTCCCTCTCTCTATCTCTCTCTTTTATTATTATTATTGTTCGTCTTTGTTAAGGAATGTCGCCTTGAGGGAGAGAGAGAGAGGGATTTGCTTTGATCCTGGGCTTGAAGGTTGGGGGATTATGTATAGACTCGTGTAGCGAGCGTATACCCTAACTCGGTTTTAAGACTGTTCCGGATTTATGATGGAATTAGGAGGTATTCGCGTTCACTTTAAGGGCGTCTTGAATAGATAATTTTTTTTTCTTTGCACTGAGAGACCGGCGTAAGTAAAATTTAAAAGCTGGTTGGTAAAAATTAACAACCTACGTGGGTAATGTGATTACAGACTGCCCACATTGTAATTTTTAAAAACTAGATTGGTAAAAATTCTCAACCCATAGTATTGTACTTTTTCTGCTTATATGGAGGATTTAACAAAATCAGGAGGCGCGGTAGCGCCTCGAGGCAAGTATAAGTTCGAAGGAACGACTTGCCTACGAGGCCGCGGCGCGCG
>JAWWEN010014200.1:0-12862 GCA_035582955.1 Sycophila texana | reverse complement strand
TCAATAAAATTAATACCCCCGAATCAGCGGCGATGCCTGCTTCTTCCCCCCCCCCCCCCACCTCCCCGCCCCCTTCAGCGCGCAACGGGGATCAGTGCGGAGGCTCGCGTGAAAATAGACGCTCGTCGGCATCGCTATTTCGGCTTTGGGGGAATAGCGGGTGTGCGCGCGGCCGCGCAATAAATATTCGCGGACGCGTCGGATTTAATTCGGGTAGCCGCGTAATTAGTGGCCGAGGCGTCGCGCTCCGCTCGCAGCACCTGTTTGTTGGGCGCGCGGGGCCCCCGCGATCCGTATCCCCGATTCGCTCGCCCGCGACGCTGATAGCTCTCTCTGCCGCCCGTGTGCCCGGAGGGATCCTCTGCTAATTTGTCGCGCGATTCGCGGAGTTTGTCCCTTTTTCGGTTTCGGGGAGTATTTTTCGCTTTTTTTTTAAAGGGTGGTCGGTTTCGTTTTTTATTTCTTTCTGGTTGAGGCTTTGTTATGGAATAACGTTATGAAAGCTTTTTATTTTTTGCTTTTAAATCGAAGGCGCGGAGCAGAATAGTAGCACATACAAAATAGTTATTTTCGATACTAGTGCGTTACAAACGATTTTTAAATTCGTGTGTGTTTACGGCCCGAGAACAGCGAGGGTGATATTTCACATCTCGAGTCCAGAAATCACTTAGACAGTTAAAAATTCTGTGTATCTGTAAATAATTTACACAAATTTTGTGTAAATTATAATTATAAAAAAAACATTAATACTGTGTAAAATTTGTGTTTTTTTTTTCGTTTAACTCGTTTTTAAAATGAATGTAACTGAAATGATTTATATTTACAAGAATTTTACAGATATATTACACAAATTTTGTGTAAAATCCAGTAAAATCGCTGTAACCGAATTTTACACAAACTTTTTACAATTAATTCATCACCAGTTTAAGAAATAAAAGTTTTTTTATTTAATTGATTCAATTCAATTTCAATTAAAAAAAAAAAAAAAAATGTTTGTTCAAACAATAATTAAAGATCAACACGCGAAAATCTTGCTATACGAGTGAAAACAAATTTGATAAACGACGAGAAAATCGTATGGAGAGTGTTGTAATTCAATTACGCGCGAAGTATCGAATTACCGAGCGACTGTGGAGAACTGAGCCGAGGTAGCGGGCGAGCGACAATGCGTTACAAGTTTTCAGCAGATTGTTAGGGAATTCTGTGTTTCAGTGTTCGAATTTGAATAAAGCTTAAGAAGATTCTTACTGATGCGCAAAACGGCTGTTCCACGCTGCCAAATCACTCGGTGCTTTGTGCGCAATGCCCGTACATCGGGGAATGGCTCGAGCATAAAGGTGACGAAATGTCATACGAATTTAATGCCTCCGTAATTGTGCGTGACAAATTTATTAATTTGTGCAGTCGGCGAATTAAACGCTACCAATTCATATTTTCACTTTCGTGAATAAATTGACTTTATGTAATATGAAACGAGATCAAATGCATACTTTAATGTCACCGCTGTTAATTAGATAAACATCGCTATTATTGATTTTAAAATTATTATTATTTATGTTATATATTATTTTAACTATTGTGCTGTACTTAAATAAATAGATATTTGAGTACAGTTTCTTCAAGTAACAAAACTTTAATTTACTATTTTAAATGAAAATATCTTAATGAAGTATTAAAAGATTAAAAGTAATGACGTAAAACTAGAAATGGTCTGGCAAAGTAATTACTACCCTCATAAATAACAAACTCAATGGCAAACGTTCCTTTCCGCAATCAGCGTCGCTCGTTCCTCAAAACTTTAAAAATAAAACCCAAAAACTTCACTATTTAAAATGACAACTATATAGTAATATATTTAATATTTTGAGAATAAATCTGAACATTAAATTAACATTTCTCTAAAGAAAAAAGTTAATAATTTATCTTCTGTGTGCGCCAACTAAGTTTTATGAAAAAATGCTAAATTATAGTTTCGAAACAATATTTATAGTTAATATATTAAAGAAATTATCGTGGTTTTAGCTTAAAATCTTTCAAAAATATTTGAATTTATACAAATAAATGTTTTTCTTTACTTTTTTCATGTAGATTCCTTATTATTACTGGCTTCTGAAACGTTTCAATATATCATTGAATTTAATGTCCATTTATAAAATTTACATTATAATTACTAGTAAAATGACATTTCACAAAAAATCAGAGTTCAATGTAATAATCATCAGATGTTCATCAGATTCTCGGATAAAGCCTGTCCAATGTATGGCTAAATATCTGATCCACAATTAGTCAGAATTAATGTGTCCATTGGAAAAGAAGGTGAATATTCTACCAGGGTAATAAATTTAAATTCTGATTTTTTCACATCAATATGAATCGTCTTGTAAAGTATAAGTGGCTGCTATCATAAATAACAAATTCCACTCTCGACCGTCACTTTTAACTTATAACTATAATAATAACGGTAATAGCTAACTATTATCACGACTATTACCACATGACTCGTTTCTCTTCGAGCCCCTCCGTCAGTGCGACCATCGCCGTAAAATTTAATAAAGCCGCGCCGCCAATAAACAGTATCGCGCGAAAAGAAAGCCGAGGCGTAGAATAATTGCGAGCACAAAGCGATGGAGACACGCGAGAGACGAGCCCCGCGAGGACGAAAATAAAGGGGTGGGGGGTGGGGCGAGCGGGCGGCCTTATCGGCCGGATAAATCCGAGCGGGCCGAAGAGCGATGGCCGTCGACGTGTGCGCGACAGCTTCGCCCTCGTCTTCGTCGTCGTCATGATCGTCTTGCTCGCGAGCTTTCAGCGCCAATTAAAATGTCCTCGCTAAACGAGCGCGCGGGCTTCGGCAGAGCGCCGACACGGCGAATCGACTCGCAGATTAATCGCTCGCGATCCGTCTGCCTTGCTCTCGGATCTTCTGCTATATATAGCATTTTCAAATTTTACTTTTCTAAGCTTTTCGGTGCTCTTTTTTTATTCAAATTTTTATTTGTTTGTTTTTTGGTTGTGATCTGTTGTTGATTTTTTATTTGGAGGAGGCGGGGGTCGTTGTCGGCGAAGGATTCGCGATTTTTTTTCTTTTTTTGAGGGGTATATAATACTTACGACGTTGCGCGTGGTTGTTGGGATTTTGAGGTTGCGAGATCGAGAGTCGAGATTATTATTAATGAAGCGCGGTGTCATCATCGCGCGTGTACCTTTGGCTGGGAAGTTATTAATTGACTTTGTAGACGAATGTTTCGTAAGGAGTTTCTTTTTTATCTTTAGCGTGACGTAGAATTGTTTTTTTTTATTTTTTTATTTTTTACATGTGGTATATTGTTGTAGATAAAAATTGTCAAACTAAAAAATCAAGAATTCGAATTGGTTTGATTGGAATATATGGGGTAACAATAACTTGATATTATGATAATAGATCATATCGTTTGTTGGCATTAATAATTTTTTTGATACAAGAAAATTACATAATCTTTTGGATTGTAAAGATATTATGAACTTTCTATTTAGTTTCGTCAATTATCTTATAGTTTAAAGTTTTTCGATCGTGTAAGAAGACGCTTCCAAATGTAATGTTTTAATCTAACATTTATTTATTTATATATTTAATCGTTAAAAAGGACTATATTTTATTTCACTTTAAATCTTATAAATGCAATTCTCTACTTACGCGTTTTTACACGTGTCGATAATATTAGTGAATAAAAATTCTGAATTAATTTTTTTGCGTCATTTATTACAGTTTTGTTTTAGCATATATTATTAACTTGTTTTAAATTTATGTTATATAAGAATAAAAAGTCCTTACTCTTTATCGTGTAATATAAAAATTACAAATGAAAAAAAAGTTCCAACAAAACAGAGGAGAAACGAAAATTAATTTATTGCATAATTACTTCTCCTTTCAACGTTGCACATCTTCTAATCTCTCGGTCCAAAGATATATTCATCCTTTAAAGTACGTGCACTGACTAATAAGTTTCCAATCAAAGTATCTTTTCATTCATCGCGTAAAGTATCATATCAACTCAAGTATCCACTTTTCATTCCCTTCCTTTTCCTCATTTCAATAGTCGAATATTTTCATTCATATTAACAATCTTATATAAAAATCATAAATAAAATCAATATAAAAATATGATAACAAAAGTTTCATTTTTAGTTTTTAGTTTGAAGATAAGGTTGTAAGATACTTTTCTTGTGTATCAGCCCCTGTATACAGGTAACTTTATACCTCTTAAAGAGTTACTTGGTAAATTAAATAGTTTAATAAGTAAATAAATAAATTACCCATCTAAAGTTGAATTAGTGAAAAAAACTATAATTAGAGAAATTCCATTAAAAATTTGCAAAAAAAGCTATTCTAATGTTTAATGATTATTTATGAAGTTATTATTTATTAAATTTAAACGTAGAAAAGAGTCTGAATCTAATACCTAACTAACAGTAATATATTATTTTTATTTTGTTTATACAACACACCCCTTAATTAAAATAGAAAAATTTTAATCTAATAAAACCTCTCAATAGAAGATTAAATATTCCTCTTATACGCATATTATTTATTCATTTATTTACACATCATACAAGGACTACCGCGCTCTTTTTAAACATATAAACGGTAAACTCTACAGGAAAATACAAAAAACCAAGAAAATTATTTTTTTTACGTGGTACTATTCCAATTACTGAATAATTTGAAATTATAATTACACATTTACTTTGTTTTTTAATAATTTCAATAATTCAATTGCACGTTATAAAGTGTAATTGAAACACCTACCTCCCCTCCCCCCCAAAAAAATGTCAACGACTACTCACCTTGAAGTAGCTTCCCAACGGCGTCGTCGAGCGAGCTGTGCTCCCTCCCGGAAGCGGCGCTCTTGCCCTTATCAGTCACCCCCGCTCCGGCGAGCTGATCGCTCTGTACGCACGCCGCGTCCATCCTCCCGATTTCACCTCACACTTCCTATACAAAAAACAACACGGCGAATTTTCCCCGCACTTACTTACTTATCGCCTCCCACGAGTCCACCCGACAAACAGAGCCGTGCCCTCAGCGCGTCACTCGCGCCGCCCGTCATCGCCCTTATCAGCCCTCCCTCCCCTCGTTGATAAACTCGGCGCTCGCGTTCGTCGCTGATCGCGTGGGGCTCGAGTGCTCGTGCACTCGACGACAGGTCGGCCGGAGGCGCGGCGCGCGTCGCGACTGCGGTCCACCGGGCGGCCGGATGAAAATACGCGCCCCGCTCGCCCGCCACGTGAGGGAAAGGCGGCGCGATGGACCACCTCCTCTTCTCTCTTCTGCCGCTCGCGGATGCTGCGGTGGGGACTCTCTCTTTCTCTCTCCTTCTCGGCGAACGCGCGCGGATGTACCGTTCGGCTCTGCACCGCTCCCCCATTGTCCCCCCGCCTCTTCCAATTTTTTTTTCTTGGCTGCGCGCTCTCTCTCTCTCTCTTTATTTTCTTCCGTCGTGAGTTCTTTTTAAATGTTCGCTGCAGGAGCTTGGGAGTGAGGAGAGAGAGACAAAGGAGATGCAACAGTGTTTCTGGGGGGCGCGGGGGAGACGCACTTGCTATGCCGAGCGAGGAAATGCATCTTATTGCGTGGCGATGGATTGATTTGGGGTCTTGGTCCGGTGGGGAGGGGGGGGGGATTCTTTTTTGTATGTGGGTTGGGAGGATATGTTTATTAGGGTTTGTGATGTGGATGAAGAATTGGGGTAAATGGGATTGGATGGAAATTTATTTGGCGCCATATAAACATACGTCCGGGATATTTTTTAGTTCAATTTTTATGGGTAGTTGATTTTATTATGGGTAGCTTGCAAATGTGTTAAATGACGCGAAGATGTTGCATTTTTCAAAATAATATTAAATTAGAATTAAATTAGGAGGGTAGCAATTCAGCTACCGAAACGTTGTACGATGAATTTAAATTCTCGTTGTACTCATTTACATCGTCCCCCAACCAATGATAATATTAAATTAGATTTATCGATAATTGGCATGTTCCTTTTTGTATAATTAAGTCAGTTTTGTAATGATGAATATACATTCGATTAATAACACGCGGATCTATTTAAAATTTTTGCTGAAGCAAATTTAATTCGCGTATAATTTAAGATTTGATAATTCAATTTTATTCATTATCATTTTATAAGCAACTTTATCTTTTTTTTATTTTTTTTTATTTTTCTTTATTTATACATATTATACGGTAATAACTATTTTTTTAATCAAACCCGGAACGACCTTTCCAGATTTCTATTGTCTTTTTTTTTTTGATTCATTAGACTTTAATCATAAATAGGTGTTATTAAGTCGATGTGGACGTAATATTCATAATAGAAGTTCAAACAAATTTTTAAATTGTACACTGAGAGAAAGGTTTTAGCAAAAATTACAATATTCGTCTATAATAAAAATGACTAAACTGTTTGAGAAAGCAATCACAGACTCACAATTTTGTAATAAAATTTACCATAAATACAGTAAAAATCGCAATACTGTGTTGCAAAATTTACTACATTTTTAGCAATAATTTTACTAAAAAGTTTCGTAATTTCTTTCGAAATATTAGTCTGCGACAACTTTCCGAAACAGTTCAGTAATTTTTTCTAAAGCATTTCTCTCAGTGTAATGTTACTTACTATATTAGCTCAATGTTTTAAATCTTTGTCATGGAGGTAGGTATACAATGACTGTATAAGCTAATTATTTTACTTTAAAATGATTTACTTATTTATTTTTTCATATCATTAAAGGTTCAATAACCAGAAAAGAAAGTACCAGGTAGCAGGTAAGCGACGGATCTTGAAAAAAGTCTGCTCAACCATTTAGCAGGCTGGAACTTGGAAGATGAAAAACCGCCGGTATCGGAGATGAAAGATGGGAAAAGTGTCTAGCGGCGCTACCGGGTGTTAATTCAAGGCAAACACACAAGGACTCGCCCGTGCGGACAGTGCGGCTCTCGTCTGTCGCACCAACGACATTCATCGCCGCGTCTTATTTATCCATCATTGTGCGCGTCGATTTTTAAGCTGTTTGCCCAGCGTTACCTAAACATTTTTTTTTTCTTTCCGAAAGAAAAACAAAATTTTTTTCTTCATACAGCGTTCATTCTCGATTATATAAGATCGGCTTATCTGAGTGCAAATGCCAGAATACCTTTGGCGAAGATAAGATACTCGATCCACGCGTGCAAGGTGATTTCTTTTATAAAATCCTTCGGCGGCAGTTGCAACGGAAGCGGAACATCGAGATAAATTATTTTTATTTGCTTTGGATATAGTTTGTGCGAATGTTTGAAGTGTGAATAACTTTTTTTACGCTTTGAATTCTACATTTAAAAAGAAGAGTTGTGTTTTTATGAAAAGGTTTTATTTGCGTATGAGCAAAATAATTTGTCGATATCAAATTGAAAAATAAAAATTTGGATCTTTTAATAAATTTAAGAGACGGACGAAA
Source organism: Sycophila texana (assembly GCA_035582955.1). Lineage (NCBI taxonomy): Eukaryota > Metazoa > Arthropoda > Insecta > Hymenoptera > Eurytomidae > Sycophila > Sycophila texana. Next base: position 5,389 of record JAWWEN010014200.1, on the reverse strand, counting down.
AGCACCTCTTAATACTCTTGATATATAAAATTATGATTGTTAAAAAAGTACAAGTTGTACACTATACAGTACTTGAAAATTTTTTGTTAATTAAAATATGCTTTTTTCATTGATATAGTCTATTTTACACAATTTAATTGAATTACTTTTTACTTATCAATTTCAGATATATCTTATATCTTATGTGGATGGATTTATTGCGAGAATTTATCTAAAATATCGTCAGATTTTTTTCTTTAAAACGAAGCGAAGATAAAGTATGAAAGTCCTTGTCGGTATTTTTGGTCTATTTCTTAGGGTAGTTTAAGTAACTCTCCGGAACTCTACTGGAAGTTGTTTAATATTTTTACATTCGTTGAGGAAGATACTTTGGATATTTTTCGCAATATATAATGACCAATTCGTCAAGTGTTCCCTAAATATATGAAAAATGTCCAACATTAAATTCCTGTAACTTTTATCTGACGCTCGGATTGTTAGAGATCTTTGTTATTTTTACAAGTATAGCTCCGTAATTTTACGGAAAGCTTAACTCTAATTTTTATGAGAAAATCTGCTTAAATTTTAGGAAACTTTTCTTGTAAAAATTACAAAGCTCCGCCAATAGTCTAATATTCCCATACAAATTAAAGTGATTTTCCCGTAAAAAAAAATTACCGGTGTTTGCAAATAGTCCTGCGATTACGTTTTTCACGCAATTTTGACAGAGATATTCACCCTAATTTTACAAGAAAATTCTCTGAATGCAGTATTTCTGTAATTTTCTTTTGCACACCCTGTAATCTGAAAATGTGAAAATCTGTAATGTGAAAATTCACTTACAAAATGTGAGTAGTGACATTTTGAATGTGAAAATTCATCCACACATTGAATCAGTGGCCGACAATTGACATAAAAAATGTTACTATTCACAATTTCCAAGTGAACTTCACATGTTATGGACTTGTCCACGTAGAACCATACAATTCCTCGACATTTATTAATAAATTTTAATTCTAACGCCATTAATTAAGCAAGATACAATAAAAAAATCTACGAAAAATCACATTTCCAAAGGGAAAAGAGCAAGATAAAAAAAAAAACCCTGGCAATTTTCCGCTCGGTCCACCGTCGCTCCTCCACCTGCGACGCGAAAACGCAGATATCACTCACGATAAATCGGCCGTGCGGCCGCAGCATCCCCGTCAGAGCGAGGCGAGTGTATCGGAGCAAGTAGCCCATCGGGTCGTCGGTCGTCGCGCGTCTTTGATGTCGCTGCCGGGCGATGAGAGCCCGGCACTGTCCTCGCCCTCTCGACGCCTTATTGCCGCGACTCTCCCGTGTGCGGGCCCACTGTTCTCGAATTTCGCGGCGTAATTATAGAACCGCCCCGGCGAGGCCCTCCCGTGCCACCGGGCGTGAGATATGCGTCGGGGGTGGGGCTGAGAGGGGGTGGGGAGGGGAAGAGGGTCTTTGTGGACCCGGGCGCCGATTGAGACGTCGCGGCTCGGTGAGGCGAGTGCGATTTCGCGCCCGAGGGGGGCGGCTCTTCGGACCCTTTGTCCGAGCAACTCAATCGCGGGGCTGATCCGCGCGCAATGCCGCGACGATCTTTCTACCTGATTAGATCGATGATTTATTAGGTGAGATCTCTTTAGGCTTATGATTTAGCGCGCGCGATTTTCCGTGGAATTCGGCGTTTCGGTTGGGTCACAACAGTTGCGTGCTCGAGCTTTTGTGGAGGTGAGAGCGTAATTTATTGAGGATTTCGAGTAGATAGATGGTTTGCTATGTGTATAATTGATTTATTAAAAAAAAAAAACATGGAGATTATTTTTTGTGGAAATAGATTTTCTTTTATTAGTTGATAGGTATTTTTTATTGATCGTCCATTATGAGGAGTGTTGCAGGAAACTTATAATGGAATAATTCGCTCAAGTTTTTTGAATTATTGTTTAACATTAAAATAGTATATTACGTACCTAGCCCTGTATAATAAGAAAGTGTCCCAGATCACGTGTAATTGTCGACCGAGGCGAAGCCGAGGTAGACAAACATGTGATCTGAGGCTTTCTTATTATACAGGGCTAGGTACGTATACACTTTTTCTGCGCGAGGGGCGTGAAATGCGTACCTGTGTTTTCGCCCGGAGGGCGCACAGTACGCACTTTACGCGCCGTGTGGAGAAAAGTTATAAATTTTTAAACCAAAATTTGTTAAATAAAAAACTCCTTTTTATATTATTCCATTTACATTCATATAGGTTTTATATCGGGAATTATTATTTTTCACTGACTTTTGTTCGTTCGATGTGTATTTCACATTCGAAAAATATATTTTATTGAGTTCAGAAACGAGATAGTGTAATAATTATACTATATTCATTATAATTCATCTAAATTTAATGAAAAACAAAGAAGCCCAAACTTCTTGGTCGTGACGAAAAAAATGAAGATACTATTTTCCTAGTCAGTTTTTTCAAAAGCTTGGTAAAAGTTTTGAATATATACCAGCCACAATGAATTCTAAATTACTGCAGATACTGGTAAAAGTTTGCTGCTGAGATTTTTTTTTTTTTTTTTTTTTTTTTTGAAGACACGATAAGAGACTGTGAAAAGTTGATGCTTGAATAGAAAAAGTAGATTAAGAGATATTTGCATTATTATGAAATAGTATTAAGACAAAAAAGAGAGCTGGCATTGTGTCGGTTTCGAGTTCGAAATTGAATTTCAGTTTACAGCAAAAATACGAGTCCTGACAAAAACACTTGCTTGCTTTTATTTTACCCAACGAAATGCTTTACTGAATTTCAACGCCTGAATGCAAATAAAATAAATCGCCTCTTTCAACAAACCTAACTTGAAATAGGTGTAAAGCCTCGGTACCACTAGTACAAACAATTTTGAAACTCAATTTAAAAAAAAAAAAAAATTGTACAATTTATAACGCAATAGAAAGGAACAAAAAAACAAAATACCGAGCCAACCTCGTTTCGAAAGAGTTTAGTTGGATACTTAGCGGGTCGGCCGGCCGAACAATAAAGGTAGTAAAAAAAAATCCTTCAGTAATTGTTTGTATACAAGTTGAGCTATATGGCTCGCAACAGTTCGCCGTTATCGAAGAGAAAGAAGCACCCTCGCCGCTGGAAAAACTTGAGGGAAAAGTTGCGAAAAGTTTTCTTTACGTCCAGACTGCAAGTTGTCCTTGGCAAGGTATTCGCATCAAAAAAGAAGAAAAGCCAGACCGAAAGAGGTGAAGAAAGAGGGGTACAGCGGCGAAACTATTGCCGATCATTTTTTGCCCCGCGGCCCTCTCCCTGTTATACGCTCACTCGTCGGGTCAGATATAAATCAGCGATAACAATCTAGAATTTCCCACATAATTCGAAAGTCCCGCAAGCGAGACAATCGTAAATCCGCGAAATTCTTTCACCCTTATCGTCGCCTCTTCATCTCCGGTCTCTCTTTTGTCTCTTTTCTCTCTCTCTCTCTTTTCACTCTCTCTCTGTCTGTCTCTGTCTCTCTTCATGTCGCTCGCTCGGCTGTTTTCCTCTTGAGCAGCGACGGAAAAAGTTTTTAAGCTCTCCCTTCTCGCACATCTCTCTGTTTACCGTCGACGACGACTTTCGAGCTTTTGAACCGAAGAGCCGCAAGAAACGCGCCATTATTAACAGTCACTTCTCCCCTTTCCAGCGAACCCACGCGTCCATCGCTTTATCCGAGGCTTGTGGTTATTTATTTATTCTTTTTTTTCACTCTCTCGCCTCCGGGTCGAGATACTTCCACTCTCACTCATCCGGGATTTAGTTGACGAATAAGCAGGAAGTGGCACGTTTCTTTTCCTTTTTTTTTTTTTTTGACCGTCCGAGTCACGTTGATTTTACACTTGAACGCGAGGCTCCAGTCGAGTTTATTGATGCTTCCTTCCGCAACTTCTCTCTACAAACAGAATTTCTGTCAGTTTTTTTTTTTTTTTTTTCGTAAATTGCTCGCATGCATCCTGCGGAACTCGCGCGAAGTATGATGCTTTTTTGTGCGGAAAGGCAATATAAAAGAGGGCATTTTTGCAAAAGTCGAGTAAAAATTTTTGAAGTATCCGCACTTCTTTATGGAGCTCGACAAAAGATACAAGGTCGAAAGTATTGCGCCAGATGCCGTCTGCATATATCTGTCGACTTTTTGTTTTAATCCATAAAATATATACATTTTCCTCCGGTGCTCCGGTCGATGGCTATTCTTTTTTTTTTTTATTATTATTTACGTTTTTCAGTGGCGTTTCCGCTCGAATTGGACTTTTAGACTCGGGCTCACTTTCACGGCGATCGTCGTGAAACTTTGTTATTATCCCCCAAAGCTACGCTCTCGACTCGCGGACCGTCCGCTCTCCTTCGAGACGCCGCGAAATCACGTAAATGGAGTCTCCCCATCTTCGTCAAGTTCCGGCCACTTCTGACGGGGGAGAGAGACGCCGATAATTCCTCGCTCGAAGTCTTTTCGCCGGGCGTGTTATTTCCGGGATTTTTTCACTTATCCAGTCGATAAGTATCGTCCCGAGAAATCTAATAACGATAGAGGGAAAAGTCAGCGAATTTTAATGGAATTTTCACTTGAACGCCGAGCCACTTCTTAATTCGGCCTCTCTCTCTCCTTTTCTCGATCGTTATTTGCTAATAAGGATAAAAGGATATTTTAAGAAGTTCCTGATATTCCGCCGAAGTAAAACTAACAGATCTTTCATCATCGGTATAGAGCTACGTCGGTTATTCAATAATAGACTGTCGATGTAGATATTTGTTTAAAGTGAGAAAATATATTTTTAAGAGAAGAATTCACTAGCAAATCATTTTTTTTTTTATCACTTTAATTAAGTTAACGTAAATTGTATGAGTATACTACTACGTTTAGACTTTCATCTTTGGGTAGGATTAAATTGTTTGTGTAAAACTCCATTTACCATCTATTCAATTTTAATTCAACGATAAATTTTTATTAGGTTTCATAAAAATAAATTAAAATGATAATAAAGTTTTAAAAAATATGCCTCTTGTTGTGTAGAATAGTGATTTGCATGCGCAACGTGACATGGCAATAAAACTAAAATGTGGCTATAGAAGATTTAATTTAGAATCAGTCAAAATGCGCATAATCAAACTATAAAAATACTAATGTCCTCTTTTCTGAAGCTAGTATAACGCAATGAATTTTATCAAGTTTCATATTTCAATGTTTTTGATCCGTTTACAGCAAGCAAATTTCAGTAAGTTTGCAAAGCAAACATATTCTCTTTTGCGATTAATATAAAAAGGTCAGTTTACAAAGATAAGTTTAATAACCACTCTCTAAATTTAATCCAGTGAAATCCCACTGAATTTCAGAGCAGTGACATACTTTTGACTGAAAAACAGTCAAAT
>JAWWEN010014190.1:0-22137 GCA_035582955.1 Sycophila texana | reverse complement strand
TTAGTTGTTTCAATTAATATTTGATTGAAACAAATAAATTTTGGTTGAAACAAGTAAATATTAATTAAAGCAAGTATGGTTAATTGTGATTAGTAAACTTTTTTCTCAATGTAAGTTGATTATTTTTTTATCCGTTATTACTTTATTTATTAGAAAATTTACGCAGAAGAGCTTAAAGATTATCAAAATATTAAAGAGAATATTAAGTATATATATAATATTAGCATAATTTGCTTTACATTTGTATAAAAAAAAAGGTCAACTATAATTAGTAATTTCTTTGTATCAACTAAATATTTTTTTGAAACTAATAAAATTCGCATTCTCAAAAAAACATTTAGTTGATTCAATAATATAAGAAATCCTTTAGTTGGCATCCTTTAAAGAACTAATTATTTAAATTTTCTTTTTCCGTTAAGAGTTATTTATGAGAATTTTTTTCCAAATTTATTTTTTCTAAACTACTTACTTCTATCATGAGAAAGATGTTAACAATTTACAATTTTTTAATTTTACGCCGATGAATATACAACCAAATTTTTTTAACTTTTCAGTAAATTTGAAAAAAAATATATCTATTATACCTCGTGCCTCACCCGCAGCAGTTCGCTATAAGAACTCGCAACAACACCCCTATATTCTTAAAAAAAATATGTGCTCCAATATAATTAGCGTGTACACCCATCACCCAGCGTCAAGTGACTCACTGTCACTTCCCCTTACAAGCCGCACGAAGCCTTCGAAGCCTCCCAGACACCGCGGCTAAATCACTCCAGAATATGAGTCGTATATACTCTTATCTTGCTGCGCATCGGATATCTAAGTATTCTCCGGGACAATCGGCGGAAAATGAGCCTAATTATAACCGCAGCTCATATTATGCCCGTAGAAAGCGAGCAATGCCCTCATGCCGTTGCGATGCAGATGAGAAACTATGCGCTTTTTACTACTCATTAGAGGCCAAGGCCTTCTCTCGCTACTTTCACGGAGTGTGCCGGAGCCAATGCGCGGATTCGTTCGTTTCTTTTCACGACTTTAGAAGCGATAGCTCCGCTGCTTTGTCGACTGTATACTCTAAAAAGAATTTTATTGTAAAATTGCTACGTTTAATGGCAATAAAAACTCAACGCGACCTAAATTGAATGCAGCAGATTTACACGTTGAAAGATTTTCTTTTAAAAATTATAATAATAATCAATTTTTGTATATCCTCACAGATGACAATCACAATTGTTTTTTTGAGTCTTCTAAAAATTAAATGCAATTGTTCGTATATAATAAAATTTCAATGTTTCGTGACTTCTTTCCTTCGATTGTATTGCTCTTGTCTTTTCATTATCGTTTGTAGATTTTCTTAAACAGATAAAAAGAAATGAGTATACATAAGTAATAAAATATAAATAAATAAATTTAAAAAAAATGAATTATCAACATCCTACTTGAATTTTAGATTTATTTGGGGAGCCGCAAATAATCAATGACGGATAAGTACATACTCTTCTTCATATTATCTCATACATATATGCATCGAGCGAAGCCATTTCTAGCTCTCGCGTTAAGACGAGTGCAGATAATGCAAAGTAGAGTACACGCTGATACTAGCAGTTCAGACGAACGTATATACGTCAAATGAATAACGCACTACCAAACAATGCGTACACCTCAACAAAGCAACGCAATCTGAGAAAAGAAGACAAAAAAATGTAATCCCTATCCAAAAGCAAGAAATCCACTACTCAGCAGTTGAGGCAAAAATTAAGGAATTTTCAAGTAGTTCAAGAACGATCAATTAAAATATTAGGAGAAAGATAGTTAAGTTTTTTGCGTTTAATAATTAATATTTTATAATTGATTATTATCTGCGCAATTATGTTTTGGTGCAGCGCAATTTGGCGCAATGTGCCGCGCAAATTCAATCATTCGAAATAAATTCTCACGATATAGCACTAACAAATATAAATTATTCAATGACAGTCTTACATATTTAAAGAGTTTTCAATGATTCAATTTTATCTGAAGTCATTAATTCCGATAATACTAATAAGGAGCTTTTAGCTCGTTTTTAACGATTACAGACATTATTTAAGAATCAGTGCAGCAAATTCCCCGAAAACGCACTCTTTTAATCAAGTCTACGTAATTACTTAATTACTCGATAAGCCGCGTGCAATCTGCAGTAGACTCACTCAAAAACAGTGAGTCTTCCGCCAGGAAAGTTAAATAACCACGCAGCAGAAAAATGATACATCCTAAAAAAAAAAAAAAAAAAAAAAAAAAAGAAAAAAAATTACCAGTTGCGGTATACCTACGCGAGCGTCGATCGGAACCGCTCGTCTGAATGAAAATAAACGCGCCAAAGAAGCCCGAGGAGAGTGCAGCCGAGGAAATTGCGTCTCAAGTTCGTTTGGCCGCGTCCGAGTGAGCAAAAAGTTTTCGAAACTCGCGCGCGGCGCCCGATTGTTGTGGGCGGATCGCTTCGCCGCCGACGCCGGATTCCGAGGTCTCTCCGAACGACCTTCTGCATAATTTTTGTTTTCGGTTTTCTTCCAGTCGCGATTGCGTAAATATTCACGCCGGTTGATGTTTCTTTTTTTTTTTTTCTCTTCATTTTGCTTGTTTCGTTCAGATTTTCATACTCGCGCGTTGCAGATCGTTGAAGGGTCGTGTGACGTTATCGATTGTAGCTGTCTTTTTTTTTTTTAAATTGAAATTTGATTTGTGTTGTTCCTGGGGGTATAATTTGTCGGTAGTTATTAGGATATTAAATTGAGAGTTAGTAAATTAAATATTGATTTAGGATTGATTAATCTCTTTATGACGCGAAAGAGTGAAAAATCACTCAAATTATTCAGTTGATTCTGAGTAAACTGTGCTTAAGCTGCGTAGTCATTACAAAGTGATTCTATTTATTATTCGGAAAAAATAGAGCGAGATTATTCATTCTCGTGAATAGCGTTATTAATCAGATATTTTTTACTCGTCTTGAAAAGATTATGAAAGTACCTGAAATCTTGTAATATTCCATTTATATATTATTATATAAATTATTTATTAATTAATATATTATAATTTGCAATTGAATTTTTGTATGTAATATTTTTGAATTGTGGTTTACCCGAGAGTACCACAAATTTAGTAAAATTACATTTGTTTCTATTGCTTTTAATTTTTATTTACACATCAATACATTTAATTAATAGTTTTTTTTTTTTTTTGTTAATTTAGGTCATGCAGTGACAGTTTATGAACTCAAGCGTATTATACAAGGTGCCAGTCTTTCAGAGATTTCATGGTTCTAGCTTGTTTTGAAATAGCCATGAATATTAATGTTGAGTTAAGTTATTTCATGACATTACGAAAAAGTCTAAGTACTGTAGGTATCACTTAAATGCGTCTAATTATTTTTTTTTTTAAACATTCTACGACGTCCTAATTGAACGAAGAATATAAGTAAATTTAAAGCTCGTTATTTATTGTTTTGTTGCTTCGTTTCATTCAATTTTGTATTTAGTCATTAATTCTTCTTTCCAAGACGTCGAGCTGAATGGCGAGAAGAAATTAACCGACTTTTATCGCTGCGTGAATCGTCGTTAATTACTCATCATTATCATCTGTGCTACCGCCATTCCAAGCAACAATATAACATCAAATTCAAAAAATTTTCGACCATCAGCTGAACGATTGCAGACAGCAACAGCATTTAACTTTCTAAAATTAAATGACATCTCATAAATAAAATTCTAATACGCATAAGCTTTGGACATCATATTGAACGATCCAAAGTTAAGAACATGTTTTAAGTAAAACCACATTTCTTTCGACGAATAACCTGCACAATTTGACTAGAAAAAAAAATAATAACAATTAGATTATTCAATCAAAGAATCAAAACGACAATAGCTCGAGCAAAAAATAAAAGAAAACCCATGCGTCATCGCGCGACATTCATAAATACCGCGCGCGACACACTAAAAAAAAAACAAACTTCAACAAAGAGTTTTTCTATTCATCTTTCATCCAATACAGGACGGCATAAAACCTTCGAGCGAAAGGCATATAAACCGCAACGCGAATTCTCTGCGGTGCGCGTACCTACTCGCGGGACACTTGCTATTCTCGTTGACTCATAACCTTAACCCTAATAATCTTGCCCCCCTCCGCCTCTCCGTTTTTTACTCCAAAAAACGCACGGGCACCTTTACCCCACGACTAAAACACTCCACACCCCACACTGACTTACTTATCCAATTATAAACATACACACTCCCCGCAACAACAAAAAAAACTCCAAAAACGAAAGAAAATTTCTTCAAACCACACTTATAATAATATAAGCATCAGCCCTCGGGAAATGTGCATCATAACCGCCAACGGAGTAGGAGGGAATCGCGCGCGCAACTGCGTCGTTGACGGCTACAAGTACCTATTACCTACTAAACTCGTGCAAGTCTTGGAGAGCACCAAAACGACGGTATCTATGCACATACGATACATACGACACGCATGGCTGGATATTTACCTCGGCGAACTTGCCGTCGGTGAAGTACTTGAGCAGGGAGCTCTTGCCCACGGTGCTGTCGCCGATGAGGATCAGCCGGAACTGATAGTCGAAGATTGGCTCCACCATTTTGAGCTAACGTACCGCGCGCTGAGCAAAACAAAGGGGCGGTGCACCGCTGGCTGCTGTCTCCGCTCTCTCAGGCCCTACGTCGTCGGCTGCCGAGGCCTCGTCCGGGCGGGCATAGTCGCGCTCCCGATATTCGCGCTTGGCGCAGGCACTGCACGCGCGCGGGACTCTCCCAGGCGAGCGCACGCGGGAGCTGCGACGGGGGTTACCTACTCCGGAAGAGGCACGGTTACATATGCACGTATGCACACACTCGCGCACAGGGACACTGCCACGGGTAGGTATTGTGTATATGAGGCGCGCGCGGAGCGACGGACTACTGTGTGGAGGATGATCGTCCGCCCGGACGACGGCTGCCAAGCGACTACCTGAACTACTGTGCTGCTTGTGGCTATGGCCTCTCTCCACACGGGAGATACTTATTATTGCTCTTTTCACTCGTGTGTTTTGAGTGAGGATGACGCGCGAATCCGTTCGCGAGTTTCGATCGCTGCGCGGCGATTGGGCCGACTGGTTGTGGCGGGATATTTTTGAATTTCGGAGTAGTTTTTGGGTTCTTTTTCGTTTTAGTGGGTTAATATGCGCTTATTAGTTCGTTAAAATAATTATAAAGTGATTGTTAGTTTAATGATCTGCTTGTGGTAATAATTAGAAGTTTAAATTGCAAATTGTTGCAATTTTTTTTATCTATTCTAATTTACTATTATTGGATCAAGTAATTAGTCAAAAGTATTATTTAGTACATATTGTCTTTTAAATTCTTATTATATTCTTATTGTATATATTATTTAAGATATAATAAATGAAATAATAATGTAAAAGAATGTAAACACGTTTATATTAAAATAAAAAATCGTGTACAAAGTACAATTATTTTGTGCACGATTTTTTTAAAATATAAATATTATATGTTTGTCTGTTAATGTTAACAATTATTAATTAAATTTTAGGATAACATTTTTTTTTTTAATTAAAAACACTGTATGACTATGCATTTAAGGAATTTTATAATTAATGAATCAGCTAAAGATATTAGACATAATCTTTTTTTTTTCATTCATAAAACTTCGTAGTTATAATATAAGACTGTCTAAACATGTATAGTATAACACTCGATTTAAAAAGAAACTTCTTTTACGTTAAAACAGCACTTATCTATTACATTTCTTATTAAAATCGTATCCTAAAAATTTATTTAATCTAAAAACATTTAAATAGGCTTCGATGATTGTTTTTATGAATTTCGGAGTAAAGCGCGTCCGCATGGACTGCTCCAATATTGAGGAATGTGGCGATCAGCTGATTGCTTCGAAAACGTGCTCAACACTGCACTGTTGCCGCATCATCGAATTTTATGATTCTTCGTGCTCCAGATAGTTTGTTTAATGTTCAGTTGGGAACGGCAGATAATTTTTTAAGATGGACGAGGAGACTTTGCTGAAGGAAATCGCTAATTTGAAGCTGAAACTGCGCGAAAAGGAAAATAACCTTGCCGAGTTGAGGCGCGAAAAACAAATTTTGCAAGCACACGGTTTAAACAATGCAGAAATCTCAAGGTACAGTAGGCAAATGCTGCTACCGGATATTGGAGTTAAAGGTAAATGATTTTTGTCATTTTTATCAAGATTTTTAAATTACTGCTATTATTAATTTATTGCATTTATTTGTAACATGATTAGTAACAGATAATTTTGTTTAACTAGGACAAGTAAAATTGAAAAAATCATCTGTACTTATTGTTGGAGCGGGAGGACTGGGTTGTCCATCGGCTTTGTACTTGGCGGGTGCTGGAGTGGGTCATATAGGAATTATTGACTACGACGTTGTAGAAGTTACAAATCTTCATAGACAATTGCTGTATTCAACTACGGATATTGGTACTTCTAAGGTTGCCGCAGCTAAAGAATCTCTTGAAAGGTATGCAGTTTTTAACATGTTATAAACTAAAGATAGAGTCTTTGTTTTACTTATTGAAATTCATTCTTTTGTGACAGATTGAATAACAATATAAAGGTAACTCCTTATAAACTCCAAATACAAAGTAGTAACGCTTTAGAAATTGTAAAGCAGTATGATGTAATTTTGGATGCCACTGACAATGTAGCAACAAGATACTTGTTGAACGATGTTTGTGTTATCACTGGAAAACCATTGGTTTCCGGATCTGCCTTACAGTTTGAAGGACAATTAACTGTATATAACTACAATTATTCAGGTCCCTGCTATAGATGTATTTTTCCAAAACCTCCTCCACCTGAAGCCGTTAATAGCTGTGGAGACAGTGGAGTTTTGGGAGCAGGTACTTTAAAGAATATTTTAAAATTTTATACGAAATGTGTTTAAGAAAAAATTCTTATTTAATGCAGTTTATATTAATTCTATTATATTTCTTTGTGTTGCAGTTGTTGGAACAATTGGTGTGTTACAAGCCCTGCAAGCAATAAAAATAATCCTTGGATTACCTGGAATACTTTCAGGTCGTCTTTTAATGTTTGACGGAATGGACACAACATTTAGAAATTTAAAATTAAGATCAAAGAATAAAGATTGTGCAGTTTGTGGAATCAACCCTACAATAAATGAGTTGATTGATTATGAAGAGTTTTGTGGAGCAAAAGCAAATGACAAAAACCCTAATTTGAACATTTTAAAGGCACATGAAAGAATCAGTGTTAATGAATACAAACATTTAATTAGTATCCCATCCAAGCCACATTTATTAGTAGATGTAAGATCAAATGAAGAATTTGAAATGTGCCACTTAGACAATTCAGTAAACATTCCATTTACAACTATCAATAGTAAAAATGGTGTGGAATTATTTAAAAATGAAGTAGATAAAGTTGGAGCAGACTTATCAACTGGTAAATATAAAATTTTTATTTTTTAACTGTCAATATTGCATAATATATTTAGTTCAACTGTGACTTTATGATTGTAGCTTTTATTTTATGCCGACGAGGAAATGACTCTCAAAGAGCTGTTAAAATTTTAAAAAATGCCTTCACAAATAGTGAAATCGAAATAAAAGACATAGTTGGAGGAATCCATGCCTGGACCAATAATATTGATCCTGAATTTCCAATTTACTAATTATTTATTAACGAAAATACGGTAACGAAAATAATTTATATGAAGTTTTGTACAAGTTTGTAAATATTAAGAGTAAGATGTGTGCACATTTATATACCCTTGTTTTACAAAAATATATTTTGATCTCTTTAACAAAATCGTATCATTATTAAATATATTTCGTCAGTTCTTCAGCTGTTAAGCTCGTCTTTGGCCGATGATAATGAATGGCATCTACACTGCGCAACTTCTCAGCTGCCTGCTCGGCGGTTAAATCTCTTTGAGACTGTGCCAACAATTCGTATCCCACCATGTGTTTCTTTATCGTTGCGGATCGAAGCAGTGGTGGTAAATAAATTCCGTGAAAGGTCCAGTGACTGTAGTCTTTTCCCACTGAATCTGGACCAGTGGGAGCACCTATTTTGGATTTAAACATTTGATTTAATAATTTAGACAATAATATAAAATCTAATTTAAAAATTTGTAATCCTACCATGCCAACCCATCGAATAAGGAAATGAACATTTGAACAAGTTATCGTACTTTGTACACAATGCTTTCATAACTACTGCAAGTGAACCTTGCTCCACTTCTGTCATTTCTTGCATCCTTTGAAATTGTCTCTTTGGTAGAACCATTGTTTCGTAAGGCCAAACTGCCCAGAAAGGAATAACAACCAACCAGTCTCTAGTGTCAATGACTACTCTGTCCTGAAAAATAAAATAATTTAATCAATTTGAATCTACATTTATTTTTATAAATGCAAGAATAAATATAATTTTAATTTATATACTCTTTTGGCAAATTCTTTTTTCATGTAGTCATGAAGAAGTGGGGAATTGTGTCGTTCATAGTAACTTCTTAAATTTTTATCCTTAATTCTTGGTTCATTTGGTAGAAAGGAACTAGCCCAAATTTGACAATGAGGATGGGCATTGCTGCATCCCATAAGTGCTCCACGATTTTCAAAAATTTGTACCCATGTCCATTTTTGGCCCAGCTCTTCCATTTCTTTTATCCATCTGATTAATAATATAATCGTTATTATTTGAAAATTTTTAAATAGTTTTCCTTTTTACTCACTGTCTTATTACTTCTGTAATATCTTCTACTTTCATAAGGGCAATGGTGACATTAGATTTGGGATGAAAACACATAACTTTACAAGTGCCTTGAGCAGGTCCCATTTGAAATAATTCATGTTGGTGAGCTGGTGGACTTGGTACATTTTCGTACATAGCGGGAAAGTCATTGACAAATGTAAAAGTATGTTCATATTTTGGGTTCCACTGTAAATACAAGATAAAATTAGTATTCGATAGTGTAAGTTTATTTTTTCTAAACTATTAACAGTCCTAGCTATTAATACTTTTCATTGAAGTCTTTCTGGCCTCTGTATAAAAATAACAACAGTTTACAAAATTAAAAGTACAAAAGGTTAATTAGATTTAAAAATACATTGCAATTGTAGCATTTGACTAATTCCTTAATTTAATTTATTTACGTATTCATTTTTATAAAGTTACATTTATTTTCAAATAAGTTAATAATTCGGAGGGAACACAATATTTTAAATCAATTAGAAAAATAGAAATTATATAAAACAATACCTCTTTATTTGCTCGAACATTTCCAGGGCAAAGTGGATTCAATGGATCATATTCTGGTACTTCATCTTCAATACCTGGTTCGACAAGACCTCCCCAAGGTCGTTTCATTCTATGAGGGGAAACCAAAACCCATTCATCCTTCAGGGGATTATACCTTACGTGTTGATGATCTGCCCAGAATAAATGAAAGATGACAATTCATTAAAAAGCAATTCTTTTAAATGTTTCAGCACATAAATCTTCACAAACCTCTTGGATCGAACACTGCTCCATAATCACTCATATTTAAAAAAAAAAAAAATTCTACACAACTTTCTTAACAGACTAATTTATTTAATCTAAGAGAAATATTTTAATATCGGGAAATGTTAGATAACAATTCTACGCGTTATCAGTGAGGATCACTTTTAAACGCCGTTCTAAGCTCACTCGCATCGATGCCACCGACTTAATGCAGAGAACTGTCGAACAGCCGCACAGTATCGCGATTTCAATCGCTGACACCTTGATACGCAAAAAAAAACTTACGATAGCACGATCCTCGCGTCACGTGTACGTCATTAAGCTGTCACTGCTGCATCTTCTGCATTTTAAACCTTGTGTACTTGAATCTATGTATCTACTGCATGTGTGTGTTATATAGAGTGTGAATCTATGATTCTATGTAACTACTGCATGTGTGTGTTATGTAGAGTGTAGACTGTAGAGTAGACAGATTGCACATGCTGTACGCATGCAAGTGGTGACAAATATATAACCTTTTTAATTCTTCCGTCTTCCTTCATGCCTATATTTCCTTGTTCTCTTCTCACTTTTTTTTTTTTTTAAACGCAGAACCACTGCACAATTAATATATTACTATTTTAAATAGTAGTTGAAATGATTGTAGCTAAAAAGAAACTTAATTAGACAAA
Organism: Sycophila texana; assembly: GCA_035582955.1. Lineage (NCBI taxonomy): Eukaryota > Metazoa > Arthropoda > Insecta > Hymenoptera > Eurytomidae > Sycophila > Sycophila texana. The sequence continues at coordinate 11,914 of JAWWEN010014190.1, read as the reverse complement.
AAATAAAATTTTATTTTATTGTTTGTAAAACCCGATACAGCTATGACAATTTTTTCATGCAATTGTCCTCTTTGTAAAGATATAAGACCTAGTAGTAGAATAGCATTAAAATCAAGATTATAGAAAACTCTTAAAATGCTATTTTCTTTACTTATATGTAAAATTTATAAAACTTTATCACTGGAATTAGCTACATTTAGCACTATTTAACACTGGAATGAGTCTTTTTCTTCTCTCAAGCTAGCCATAACATCAATTGGCTTATTCTTTTTAGTATGTTGTTTAATACCAGGTTCGTTTACCCGCATAAATGGGTTGATTAATTTTTCGTCTCTAATTGTGCTTGGTATAGTGGGTAGATTCTTTTCACGTTGACTACAAGCCCATTCCAGTTTATCTTTCAGTAAATGATTTTTTGGTTCAGCATGTAGAGCAAATTTAAGATTATTTACAGTATATTCATGGCCACAATAAACTTTCTGTAAATTAAGATTTCAGATACATACAAAACATTAAATAAAGTAAAGATAGATTGAGTCTTTCTTTTATAATAACATCATATTGCAAATAAATTTTATTTTACCGTTTCATCTGGAAGTTTTGCCAGAATTTCATTGAGAGCTGTATTCATTTGCTCAGCATTGCCCTCAAAGAATTTTCCACAACCAGCACTAAATAAAGTATCACCTACAAAATAAAATTTTAATTAAAAAATCTTTCATGATTACATGCAAATAAATTACAATTTTTTGTATTCACCTGTAAAAACAACAGGTTCAGAACATTCTTGAGTTACATAATAACAAATGTGACCTCGAGTATGACATGGAGTGTATAAACATTCAATTTTCAAATTTCCAATAGTAATTACACTTCCATGTTCAACTTTACAGTTTAAAGCCCCAATTCTGTCATCTCCACCGTAAACTAACAGATCGGGTCTTGCACAAACCAGCTTCTCATTTCCTCCGGCATGATCCCAGTGATGATGAGTAGTCAATACCTTTGTTAACTTGACGTCGCTTTCATTAACAGCTCTTAAAACTTCATCCGGATTTACAGGATCTACTATCGCCGCTTCTTTAGTCCTCTCATCGATGATCTAAAAAATTTAATATTATCTAAATTTGTTTTCATAGTCACATTATTTGCTCAGCTTTCGCAATAAACATACAAGGTACATGTAATTGTCCTGAAGAGCAGGCAGAATTTGAATCTTCATTTTGTTGTGATCTACTTCCTGTGATATACTGTGAAAAAACCTGAACTTGGCCAGTTGACAGTCTGCTGTGTGCTTTGCTAAAATAATAAAAAATAACATTAACCTTTACCGCATATATAGGGAAATTGAAAAAATCGACAATTATTTTTTGAGAATATAATTAAATATACTGTAGAGAACGCATTGATTAAAAGAAAACAAAGCACGTTTGTACCCTTCGAGTGAACAGAAGAAAGTCCATTTTTCCGTCCAAAAGAACGGAGTAGCAATGTACGTTTGAGCATATTGTTAAGAATGTAGTTTAAAAAATGTAATAAATAAAGAATATAGGATGAAAAACTCGCGGAAAATTTCGAAAAAGCATGTAAACTTTAGTAAACAATTGAAATAAACATGACTTTGTAAAAACTTGGCTTACTTCGGAGACTCGAAACCGCCGAAGATTTTTCTACTGCCGTGCCGGTGCTATTTGCACTGCTGCCTGCACGCGATGTGTATACATATAGGTATAATAATTGAAGCCAGCTGTTTCGAAGAATAGGGGGAGTCGGAGAGATTTCGTCACATAATAACATAACCTCAAACTTTATGCGGCGAAAACGTAAACACTGTCCGGCTGGGTACTCACGAGTGCCGATAGTATTTAGTATTTTTGTATAAAAAAAAGTAAAGATTAAAATTGTATTTTTATGTTTTAAAACTAGAGTGAATTAATTAATATGTCTGCTGGAAGCTCAAAGGAAGTAATCAATATCGATGACGACGATAATGAATATAAAGGTTTGGTATAATTTTAAGCACAATTTCGTTCTTAAAAAGTTAAATCTTAAATATTAGTAATACAGAATTATTAATTTAAAAATCAGTTTATGTGTAGATCCATTTAAATTCTTTTCTTTTGATTCTGTTTAATAAAAATGACAACTTGTTATTCGAGTAACAATGTAACATTTTTAATTTAGCAATTCAATTTATGGATTTATTAAATATTCTTTTAAATGGATTATACAATCATACTTTTTAAAAATCAATGCGATGAATAATTTCGATGTAAATTGTTTTTACAGTTACCGAGGAGGACGAAATAGCAGCTATTGATTTTGAACTCAGACAGATAGAATGTGAGCAGCAAAAGTTGAAGGACAGGGAACAAGTATTGCTTAATCGTAAGCAAAAATTGAAGGACAATGCTTTGCTCAAAAAGAGTTTAACTGTGTCCAAGAAAAAATGGAATTCGGAAAAGTTTCCATGGTCCAAAGATCTATTGAATACATTGACAAAGGTTTTCAAAATCAATGAACTCAGGCCTCTTCAACTGGAGACAATGAATGCCTTTATGTCAAATGAAGATGTCATTTTAGTCATGCCTACTGGAGGTGGAAAAAGCTTGTGTTATCAATTACCAGCTGTGATAAGCAAAGGAGTATCTATTGTAATATCTCCTTTAATTGCCTTGATGGAAGATCAACTGCACGGTTTGCACAAATTAAAAGTCAATGCCAAGATGCTGAGTGCTAAAGCTCCAAAAGAAGATGTAAAGGAAATAATGACTGGATTGATTGACAATAAATCGGATCTCAAATTGGTATACGTTACGCCAGAATACATGGCCAAATCAAATCGTTTCATGAGCAAGCTGCAAAAGGCTTTCGAAATGAAAAGGCTAGAACGTTTTGCAATCGATGAAGTACACTGTTGCAGTCAGTGGGGTCACGATTTCAGGCCAGATTACAAATTTCTGGGCATTTTAAAGTCAATGTTCCCTGGTATCCCCATTCTTGGTCTGACAGCAACTGCACCTGCAAAAATCATCGTCGACGTTCAAAAAATGCTGGAGATTCAAGGCTGCTTGGTACTCAGAGCTTCTTTCAACAGGCCAAATCTCTTCTACGAAGTAAGGCGTAAACCATCGGAAAAAGAAGTCTGCCTTGAAATGATTGTTCAACTCTTAAAATCTAGGTTTAATATAATAATTTACCTTCTCTAATTTAATTTTTAAATGATTATTTAAACTTCAATCATTCAAAAATTTACAGATTTAAGGGAGAATCCGGCATAATCTACACGACCACAATAAAAGAGTCCGAGCAGCTGACGACGGATCTAAGAGCGCACGGACTAAACGTGGGCTGCTACCACGCAATGCTGGAGCCAGCGTACCGCACGAAAGTCTACTCCAAGTGGATATCCGGCGAGTACCAAGCCGTCGTAGCGACGATAGCCTTCGGCCTGGGCATCGACAAGCCCGACGTCCGCTTCGTCATTCACCACTGCCTCTCCAAATCCATGGAGAACTTTTACCAGGAGAGCGGCAGGGCCGGCCGCGACGGCCAAAAGTCCCACTGCATTCTCCTGTATCGCCTCATGGACGTCTTTAAGCTGAGCACTATGGTATTCCAGGACAAAGTTGGCCTGCAGAATCTGTACAAAATGCTGAACTACTGCTTGGACCAGGATTCCTGTAGGCGGAGTCTGATAGCCACGCACTTCGAGGAGACCTGGACGAAGAGCGACTGTAAAGAGATGTGCGACCACTGCAAGAAGTCCAAGAAGAAGAAGGAGATCGACATTGGACCCTCCTGTCGTCATTTGTATCAGATAATGGCGAACGCCGCGCAGGGCGAGCAGAGGCTGACGCCGCTGAAGCTTATCGACTCCTGGTATAATAAAGGAGCTACATCGCTTAGGGTGGCCAGCGTGCCGACGCCGAAATTTCCCAGGGAAGTCGGGGAGGCTGTGCTGGGACATTTGCTGGTTAATGGGTATCTGCAGGAGGATTTCCATTTCTCGGCTTACTCTACTATTTCGTATATTAAGAGAGGACCAAAGGCTGGAATGGCACTGGCCAGTGACCATAAGATCATGGTTCAAGTAGATGATTATAAGGCGTAGAGAGGAGGCTTCGCCAAGTTCAAGTAAATGGGTTGTTTTTAATTGACTTAGGATTGTAAGGTGTAAATAGACGTTTTCTACTGCTGTAATTGAATGACTGAAATAGTCATTGCTAATGATTAAACTATTTCTTGAGGAAATACAATTAGTTTTCGCACAATGTGAATTACTTTAGGAAAAGAGTTTAAAGTGAAGACATACATAACTAGCAAAATTTGCAGAAATTATTTTCAAAAAGAATTTTCATTAATTTATTTATACAAATTTCATTTACATTGATCATATATAAAATAGTAGATACTAAATAAAGATAATAAGTGCGTTTTATTTTAAAAGCTTAATTATGTTCAATTATTAAATTAGCTATTTTAAATCAATTTTTATTTTTATTTCTATTTTTATTTTGATTAGCGAAAATGAAAAAAAAAATACTTTCTTTTCTTTAATACTTACTTCATTCACTAAACAAAGTAAGAAAGCTTTCCATTTAAAAATATTCATAGTATTTTTAAATTCAAATAGAAAGATCAAGCAAATGTTTAAATATAAAGAATATGCTAACGATTACTGAATCAATCCCTTTCAATTTTTTATTTGTTAGATACATATTATATTCTGTCAGAACAATGACTTATTAATTTATATATTATTATTCTCGCTTAAGTAGTTTCTGTTTAAAAATGTTAAACAGAACACTTAAAAGTGTTTTTCATTAAAGATGTTTCACTACGTTAACTTTTTTATTAATTTATACTTTCTTTTAAAATTTTAAAATAAATTATTAAAAACTTATTCTCTAAAAGTATTATTGCCTATTGGCATTTGGCTAATGAAATTTCGAGCGTTCACGCGTTCAGCGCATTTAAAAACAGTTTTAAGATTAAGCAGACGATTGCTCCGATTTGTTTTGGAGAAAATCCGTGATGCTTCGCGCCTACAATTCTAACAAATCGGAGCAGTCGTCCGCTTAATTATTTACACGCGCTGTTAGTTAAGTATAACGGATACCAAACTAGCAACCGAAATTTCATTTTCGAATAATAATACCCTATTATCTCATAAAGGACGACCTCATATATACACTTGTACACTCGCCTCGAATTGATTCTCGAAGAACAATTTAAAAATTTTCATGCGACGTTGCAAATTTTTAAATTGTTCTTCGAGAATCATTTCGAGACGAGTGTATGTTTATAAACACCGCGGCCGGCGCGAAAACTCAAACTAAACGCCGCGCGCGTCGGCCGCTCTCGGATCAATAAAACATCGTAGGTATACCTACACACTCGGCGCTGGCAATATACGAGCAGTAGTGCGCGGGGCGCTTTCGCGAGCGCGAGCCGCGAAGTCGACGTCGGCGCGCGGCAGTCCGCAGTGGGCGACTCGGGCGCGCGCTCATCCCGTGTGTCCGCTCGCTACATATTGATCTCGCGGCGCGTCGCCCGCGCCGTTGTCAACACACAAGGCCTTCCCCGAAGTGGACCCCGTCGTAGCCTCCCGCCCACAGGAAGTATCCCCGTGCCAGCCGTCCACCTGCGCCCGACGCCGACACTCCGGAGGAGGCTGCCAGTGAAGTTTTAAGTTATGATGAGTAGGTGACCTCCCCGAGTATACTTATTGCCTTGTAATACTCCGTTTTGTGCATGTAATGAAGGGTTTTATACCTGCGGATTCGAGGGAGATGTTTTTGTTTAATGGACTGTTGGGTGCACGAGTGAGTTGAGTGAATCTTTTTTTTTTCTTTTTTTTTTGTAGCTTCGTGGAAGTGACTTGTGAAAAGTGCCGATTGTGTCTTTAGATTGACGCACTACACGACAGAAGGTAAACATTTTGAAAATATCGAGTGTCTTGCATAGGATCGTAGGTTAATTATTAATCAAAGGGAGTCGAATTAAAGATTCATTTTTTTTTTCAACAAGTGTTTTTATTTCGCTTACTGTATAATGCTTATATATATGTAGTACATATATAATATACTTATCTATACTTAAATACACTTCTATGTACTTCTAAATTATGTAAATAATTGTGTCACGGTATCAATTATGGCCAACACCTGCGGGTAATTTCCTCGATGCATTCGGACTTGTATACTTTTATTCTATCGCTGCATGCAAAAAACGAGTCAGATAAAAAAAAACGCGTTTCTATAAAGAATGAAAATCAATTTTTTTTTTTCAATTTCAGTAAAACGTCGACAAATAAATAAATAAATAAATAGCAAGCAGCTTCGTTGGAGCATTCCGTAGAAGAGAAAACGCCAAGTGTTTTTCGGAGCTACTAAATTTATGTTAATTGGGTTATAAAGACGTCGGATAGCCGACCCCCAGCTGAAATTACATAACCTATAGAGAGTGAGCTACGCGGGATTCGCGAGGCTGGGAGTATAAAGCTTCCACTTTGCTGGAAGGGAAAAACGAAAGAAATGACCCTCTCTCTCTCGAGAAAAACACGAGGCGGTACATCTACATAAATTCAATAAGTGTGTCGGACTCGACGATCCACGCCTTCTGGATGTATAGATGTTTTGTATATATATATACGCTCCATCGACGCGCGTTCTGTTTCTTACAAGGGGGCGAGCTTTTTCTCCACTCCGTCGCTTCCGGAGGGTGCGCAAGAATGTCAATTCGAGAGATACGAAAGTTAAAGTGACATTCCACGGACGATAATGATTCGCGGATCGTTGGAGTTTTGGACTATTTGTAGGTTTATTAACTCCGTCTTTTTTTTTGTGATCTTTATGCGGGAATTTTATTTATTTGACACGGTAAGCTTCTTTTTACTGCCGTCAATTATATACTTTCGACGTTTAATGGCGGTGCTGTAAAAGTGGCTTTCGCGTTTAAACGTTGGAATTAAATGGTTATTCTTGTTTTGTAATGACGGTGTTGTATATTTGAGAAAGCTACTTTGAAGATTAAGATGTTAGAGAAATTGTTTGTTCAATTGTCGGCGTAGTAGTATAGTATTTTATTTGCGATGTAATTCGTAACTTTTTAATTTGCAAAAGATTGAATTATTTGTACGAATTTAACAATTTTCTATTATTTTTTTTTTCTTTTCAAAATTTGCTAAAAGGTTTTGTTAAGAAAATTTTCAAGAGTTTGTAATTTTATTAAAGCTTTAATAGTTTCGTTTTCTTCTTACAACGAACAATAAAATAGAAATTTAATTATGCAGCTTAACAATTAACAGCTTATTATACACGTGCATCAAATTATTAATTTTTATTAATTAAATTAAGAAGCTCGGAATTAATTAAAAGAACAGTTTGGTATAAAAATTATTTATTTTATTGTAAAAATTTCTATATTAAGTTGTATTTTTACACTTGCAAAGCTTGCGACTAACTTCCGGATCAAGGATTTGAATAAAACTTTTTAAATAAATCAATTTTATTTTAATTCTATGGGCTTTTGCTTAGCAAAAATAATTAAAAAAAAATTAGTTAATATTTATTGTTAATACCGGTAACGGTTTGGTGAAGCTTTAAACTTTTTATTATAAAAGCTATGTGTGTGCTATGTGATTTTCTCGAAAAATTCACGGAATTTTTAGTAGCAATTACAAAGCTTCGCTAAGACTCCACGTTTCAGGAAAAAATTACACGGATACTCGTCAAAATTTTCAGTGATTGCCAAACGATTATATCTTCTCACGTAATTTTTAAAGAGAGCTTCACGATAACTTCTAAAAATTTCCAGTGATGCGGCAAACTGTCTCCCGGTTATATTTTTGTAACTCAATTTTCAAAGAGAGCTTCACCATAACTTCTAAACGTACATTACACAGTTCAATATCTTAAAATGCCTCATATCCAAAAATTTGTCTGCATCGGAAATACGTGACCCAATAGCGAAGCCGACTCTCTGCAATCGCCGGCTCACCAACGAAATTCACTCAAACCCCAACTACTCCAACTCTTCGTATACATGTAGGTGCACATACGCTATCGTAAGTAAAAGTTCCAGTGCACAGTAGTAAAAATCGCGAAACGCCGTAAAACACGTAAAAAACCCAGCGCTGTCCCTTGTAAAAAGAAATAAAAAAAGCTCGCAACATTCCGTAAAAAATTCAACCACGGCGCCGCAGCAGCGTCTCGGTGCCGTGCGAAAGCCAACCCCTCGAGACCGAGCCTCGCGTCGAGTTCCAGCTGTGCAGCGGGTGTAAATAAAGCTGCCCCTCGCGCGCGTCTCGATTTCCCTGGTCGAGCCTCGCACGCTCCACCGGAAGTCCGCCGGAGACGTACCTGTGCCCAATGTCTTCGAAAAATTTACTTTAGACTCGGGGATCGCGTGCCTGGTGCAGTATCGGACTTTTGAATTTTTATCACATGGTCGAATTAGTGGGGAAACTACTCTCGGTTGAAAATAGGAAGGTTGAAAATCAATGTTGACGTTGAAAAACCTTGATTTGCATTGATTTTCAACGTTTATTTCAACGTTCCCTTATATAAACATTGAAAATAATCATTGAATCTTGAAAATAAACGTTGAATGTTTAAAGTAAACGTTGAATGTTTAAAGTAAACGTTGAATGTTTAAAATAAACGTTGAATGTTTAAAATAAACGTTGAATCTTGAAAATAAACGATGAATCGTGAAAATAAACGTTGAATCGTAAAAGTAAACATTGAATCTTGAAAATAAACGTTGCATGTTTAAAGTAAACGTTGAATGTTTAAAATAAACGTTGAATGTTTAAAATAAACGTTGAATCTTGAAAATAAACGATGAATCGTGAAAATAAACGTTGAATCGTAAAAGTAAACATTGAATCTTGAAAATAAACGTTGAATGATTAAAGTAAACGTTGAATGTTTAAAATAAACGTTGAATGTTTAAAATAAACGTTGAATCTTGAAAATAAACGATGAATCGTGAAAATAAACGTTGAATCGTAAAAGTAAACATTGAATCTTGAAAATAAACGTTGAATCTTGAAAATCAACGTTACATGAAATACATATTGGAAATCAAGCCACATCAAGGTTTCTCAATATTCAACATTGATTTTCAACCTTTCTATTTTTAACCAAGCTATAAACCGTGAAATTTCCCTAAAAATTAGTGAGAAGAGGTACCACTATTTAATGATTAGTGGATCATTTTCCACTAATTTTAGTAGATTTTCACTAATTCAACTTTAGACAGCAGTATATCGCGTGCGAACTGGAACGTCCGTGGCATATCGTCGCGCACGGATCGAGGCTAATTATGCTGGACTGCGGAGATATAAGTACATATAGGCAGGCGCGTGTATCGCGCGTTTTTTCCGCCGAAATTTTTATCGCGAGATAGCGAGAATGAAAGGAGGGCGCGAGTTTTCGAGTGGACGTATCTCTGATTCTCTTCTTTTTTTTTGGAGGGAATAATTAGCGGTCATTAGGTGGGAAATGGGGATTACTTATCGAGCGGCGTGTTTTCGTGGCACGATAAGGTAAACTGCATTCATTATAGTGTAGATTTTTTTTACAGGGAAAATACTTTTGCACGGAATCTATTGTGGATAAGAGATGTATTTGTGCGCTTTACTATAGTGCTTTGACAAATCGGTGATAAGTGGTGTTTTATATAGATATATTGATCTACAGGTATACTATATCTAAAGTTGCATTAGTGAAAAACTACTATAATAATTAGTAAAATTTCACTAACAATTAATTAAGAAAGCTATTTATAGTCATTTTTACACTAAGTATACGTTGTCATTATTCTAAGAGAATAATTTTAATCAATTAATTTCATGTAATGTTACTTGTATTTTTTCGATCGTAATAGTATAGTGTAATAAAGATGTTCACAATGTATAGACAAGTGAGGGGTATTCGAACTTCTTGTTGACTCTTGAGCAAATAAATGACCGATCGATGTTAGTGCACGGCTACTTCCCGAGATGGTAGATAAAATAAACCATTCTTTAAAGAAGAAAGTAAATAAATAAGAAAAAAGTAAAAAAAAAAGTAAAAAAAAAAACACTACTTTGGAAATATTTATAATATTGTAGAAATTTTACTTTTCTTTTGTTTATATTTCAGTTTTATAGATATAAAAATAATTAAAAACATTTATGACTATTATACAAAAAAATTCTTACGTAAACTATGAAACACTCGAATTATTTGAAATTTAAGGAAAAAAAATGATACAAAAATATTTTAGAAATTATCACGTTTAAAGTTATATTTTTAGCATAAAATATATTATTATAAATGAACCCATTAGCCATTGTCTATAGCCTGAATATTTGAATATTTTCAGTCAATTTTCTTTTTGTTGATAAGATAACGAGTGATTAGTGCATTTAATTAATAGTATAATTAATTCGATTATCATAACTGGTTTAAATATAACATTAAAAAAAAAATAATTACTAAAATAACATCCTGTATAAAAAGAAAGATAAGTAATCTGAATAAAGTTTGTGAAAATCAGTTCCGCGGTTTGTACGAGAAACTCGAGAAATTCGCATAACACAGGCAAATGTAGGCAATGTACGAGGCTCAGTCCAGTTACATAAATTAAATGTTTAGATAAGGTAACCTTTTTTTTATTACAAATATCTATATACTTACGGCATACTTATAATTCCATAATTAATCGGGCTCTAAATGCATAACTTCAAAAGAGATTCCTTGTTTAAACAATTCATTAAAAAATTGTCTATATTAAAATGTTTACGTTTTCATTTGTTTATAAACGTCAAACGATTTTATTGCATTAAAAAAAAAAATACTTTACGCAAGTAATTTTTTAAAAAAGTTTTTGACGACTCATGCTAGAAACAGATGATTTGCGTACTATATTTACAATTACGTAATAATGTACTATCGCAGATCTTTTCGATGCTTTATATTTTATTCGCTAATTTACATTTTCTCACGTTTTCACGCAAATCTCTATAGAATTTTAAAATTAAACGAATTTTTTTTTTAAATTTGTGTACAAAAAAACGTAACATTTTAATTAATTTTAAAAGTAATCGATTGCCGATCGCAAATCTGTCCAGGGCTCTTTAAAAAGCCTCGAGAATATTACGTACACCTACAGAAAGAAAAAATTACCCAGAGAGAAATGTTTTAGTGAAAATTATAAATCGTCTAGTAAAAATTAGTAAACTGTTTGGAAAAAGCATCGCAGATTGACATTTCAACAGAAATTACGAAACTTCTCAGTAAAATTTGCCATAAATACATTAAAAATTACAATACTATCTGGCCAAATTTACTATATCTTTGGCAAATTTTACTGAAAAGTTCAGTAATTTCAGAAAAAATGTCAGTCTGCTCCACTTTTCCAAACAGTTCAGTAATTTTTACTAAACTACTTGCAATTTTTACTAAGATATTTCTCACAGTGTACAATAATCTACAATAATTAAATAAATGCGAATCAATGCGTATTTTATACTCATCAAACTTCCAATACATTATAAACAAACCAAAAGTTCATTAAATCTACCCCGACTATTGGCTAAAGCTTCCCAGCAAAGTAAGCAAAGCGTGTCATGAGGGTCGATAGTGAAAATAATCACACACATTTGATATATGCGAGTAAAGTGCGTAGCAACCAACGATCCTGTCGCTCTAATCATACCACCCATTTATCCGCAGGACAAACAAAAGCCTCGATTTTCACGGCTTGGCCATTATCACCCCCTGCCCCTCCTCTGCTCCCACCCTCTCCTTAAGCCTGTACGCAGAGTCGACCAGTGCTTGGACCCCAGGCGAAAATCAACTTCTGTAATAAAAGTTTAAAAAAGTTAATAACTGTTATTAACAATTTATAAAGGTAGGAT
>JAWWEN010014179.1:0-22141 GCA_035582955.1 Sycophila texana | reverse complement strand
CATTAATTCGCTTGGAACATTTACAAAATTTTAAAAAAATGGCTACGATTTTGTCTTTACTTTATCTTTTCCTTGACCTTTTCGAGGTTATCGTAGCCATTTTTTCAAAATTTTGAAAATGTTCCAAGCGAATTAATGGGAGTGTACATTTGAAAATATGCTATAATTTTAATACTCACAAAGAAAAGATCTATGCATTTTTTAAATGTTATTTTATTCGAATATTATTAATTGACAAATATATTACATTCAGTAGATAGAAAATGCTTACCTTTAAAAACAAACAGAAACAAGGAGAAACTATTTTACATGAAGAGAGAAAATTGAGTTTCAAATTGCGGTCGGCAATGTAAATTTCGAGTTTCCTGTATTTACTTCGTTACCGAAATGAATTTTATGTTTCACTTTATCAAACACTTTCCAAATATTTATTGTAACAATTAGTCACAATTAAAAGCTATATGAATTTGATTTTATTTAATTAAATCGCTTTCATAAGTTGACAATTCATTTTTTTTAAATTTATTCTCGTCGAATGTTAGAATATGAAACGCATACTTAATTAATTCAGTAGATAGAACCAGGTTTAGTCAGACATTGTTTGCATCTGTAAATGATAGTATTATATTTACGCTCGCAAAAACTATATATTATTAATTAGATTATTTCATTATTAAACATGAACAACACAATTCAGTAGATAATATTAGATATTCTATATCTGAGATTAAAGCACGCAAGAAAAAAAATTTAATTTAAATCTGAAAAAGGAAAGCTCTATAATAAAATTTCATAATATGTTAAATCACCCTTGTAAGGTCAATATATTTCAATGGCTATTTTTTCGCAAGTAGGTAATGATCGATACGGGCAGACGTAACTCACCTCTCGCTTAATTCCCCAGCTTATCGTTTTTATCCTTGACTTATTATAATGGTTAAAATGACAAATAGTTCTCGAAACTCGAAGCGGCCCAACGGCATCGTATCGCATCGACGCGAGGCATCGAATTTACCCGGGGCTATGACATTTGAAAAATGGCAACTTCAAACGCTCGCACACTTCGCCCAAAGGGTGGAGTCGGAGGGTCGCTAAAAACTGCCTCCGCGCCACTCCCGACCCACCAGTCGAAAGTTATCAATTCCGAACGATTTGTAAAAGCCTGAATCTTTCATTTTATTTTTATGGCCCCGCGGCCTAGAATTGTGTCGGTATCGGGCAAATTTTAAATTCAATCTTTCTTCCGTGCCTGCGTATATATATCACCTGTCGATTCGGAGTGTTTTTTTTCCAAATTTAAACCTGTACTGCAATCATTTTACGAACTATTTTGAAGTGACTTCGGCTACCTGCGAATTTATTAAAACGTTTTTTGGTTGTTTTTTTTCCACGAAGAAGAGCATTTTGTTGAAATTTGTGTACTAAGAAATTGGATGAAAATTCAGTCTAAAAGAAGAGTATTAAATTAATTTATGAATCTGGAAAAAATGAATCTTACTTTGGACTGCGAAGTTTTTTTCCTAATCCATCTGCAACTTCCATTTGAAGAAAAAAAAAAGGAAATTCTAATCATTTTTATTTTTACAAAATATCTATTTAATTACTAGAAAAAAGGAATGGAAACAAATTGTAAAATTCTTTAAAGATAAAAGTTCAATTATTCTTTTACCAAAATAACTAAATTAAAAAGTGTAAGAATCCGCGTTTAATCGAGTAGGTGTAAAAAGAAAAAAAAAAAGGATTGCGGCAATCTCGAGAAGCTCGCGTGAGGTGCGACGCAAGGTTGGCGCAAAGCTCATTGTCGGCGGGGGTAAAAAAAGTCGGTCGTCTCTTCAAAGCCTCTTTAAAAAATTCAGCGAGCCACCGCCGTTGCCGGTGCCGCGCAGAAAAGGGGAATTTTCCGGCATGACCTTGCTGAAATAAAAAAAAAAAAAAAAAGAAAGAGGAAAAAGAAAGTATAAAGGAGGCGGGAGAAAATTCCCTTCGAAGATAGGGAGTGCATAGAAAGCGCCGAGGAGCTGGCGACTCTCCCTCTCGGGACTGTTGAGGACGCTGGTTCCGGGAAAAACAGCCAGGCGTGTTCTGCGATCAAATTTTCTTTTTTCGATCGTCACGCTCCTGACTCGACGCTTTTAGCGAAGAGGCGAACGGCGCTGAAAAATTTGTTTTTATTAGCGCCCGAACGTGTGCAGACTATTATTTTTCTGACTTGACGATTATTTTTCAATGGACGTCTTTATTCATTTAAAAGTTTTGCAGATTAATTGATTTCTGTGGTCGCCGTATAATTTGTATAAATACAAATATATTTTCTTTTTTTTTTTGAAGCAATCGATTTATTTACATTTTCACTCTAAAGTATTAGGACTGATCATTAGCTTAATATTACTTTTTATTATAGATGTGGTGAATGTCATTATATTTTCTGGGTAAAGAAAATGCGAAACTCGTCTGGAAAGAATTTTTGTTTCTTTGCTCTTAATGTGCCACAATTTTTTTTCCATATTTTTTAATCACATTAGCACAACGTGCATGTAAATATCGCCATGCAGTAAGTCATAAACTTACCTTCTGTGGGTAGAAAATTAAAATGCACACGCGTGCAGTAAAGAAATTGCAAATATTTTTTGGAAACGAGTTTGCACTTTGAAATCTTTAAAAAGAATCTTGTAAACAACTTGACCTAATTTTTTGTTTTATTTCTGTTAAATTTGTAATTATAAAAAAAGTTATTTCTATTTAGAGTAAAAAAAAATTCGTAGACAGAATAAAAACTGCTTGAATTTTTCTAAAGAAATGAAAACTTTTTTAATTTTTTATATTACAACTTAGGCTTTTGCGTTATTATTATTTCCAGAAATTTATGACAAATAACAGTGTTATTGTAAAAACTAGGCATTGATATAAATATACTGATAAAAAAAAAAATTGCGATTAGTACCCGTAGTTGTATTCAATATTACCATATTGTTATTATATTTTTTGTTTAACTAACTATCTAGAAAAATTTTAAGCTGCATTGGTAAAAAATTTAGAATGATAACTAAAAATTTTTCCATTTTATTTTACTCAAATATGATTTAAACGTAAATCACATATTTAATGCAGTAGATTATATCAGGTTTGGTCAGACAACGTGTACATCTGGGATTAAAGCGTACAGAGAAAAAGACTGAAGTCAATTAGCTACATAGAAGGGAAATAAATAGCTATATAGAAGGGAAAAAATGTTAATGAAAAGAAAAATTAGTCGGATTTCGTAAGTAATACAAAAATATTTATTTTTATATATTTTTTGTAATATCTAATGAAATGTATTAATGCATTAATTAAAATTTTATTTTACTTGAATGTCATTAAAATATAATACGGACCACTGTGTTTAATTCAGTAGATAATGACCGGTTGGGTCAGACATTTTATACATTTACAAAATAATCACTGTATTAGTCCGCGCAAAGAAAATACAACATAAATTTTTTCAAATTTATTTCACTCGAATTTTACTAAATGTAATTTTTAATTTAATTATTTTAATTTTATTATATTCTGAATCTTTGTATTTTGTACTTCAAAGGGTTTTCGCCCGTAGAATAAATGAAAGAAAAAAAAATTATATTAAATTTAATAGATATGTATGTATAACGTCATGTTTATTCAGACAAGTTAATTGGTTGTAATTTATGGTGGTGGTATCTTTTATGCTAAAATGCACAAAACAAAATGCACGTATTTACGTGTGCTCATAAAAATGTTGAACTATATTGACAGTAAAAATGCCACGTTAACGACAACTGCTTTCTTCTCTTAATTTAAAAGAGAAGGAAGAAAAAAATTTTCTCTAGAAAAAAAAAAATAAATAAAAATAAAAAAGTAAAGGAGCATCCGACAAAACTCAGGAGTGTCTGACACCGCCAAATTAAACTTTGCACTCGCCCTTCTCGCAAACGATCATAAAAATATCGTGGACCGTTCCAATTTCGCTGTCCGAATAATATCATTGGCCGCGCGTGAAACTTTTTCCCTCGCGTCCTCCCCTCGAGAATATTTATGTGACAGGACGTAATGCATAAATAAACGGCAAAATACCGTATTCGCGACGTAAAAGCAAACAGTTCAAGATTTGTACAAATAAAACTGTTGAAAGAACGGAGGGGAAGAGTCTCGGCTGAATCCCGAGTAAGGTGGACGAGAAAAATCTGAAAGGATATGGGACGTTGGATTACAAAAATAAAGGGCGGGAAGGGGAGGTCGCGGGAGGCAAAAGGCGGATAAAAAAGCTCAGCGAGCCAACTTTCCTGGCCGAAATTATTCAGGAAGTTCCGCGCTGTTTGCCTTTGCCCCGCGTGTGCAACACAAAGGCGCATTTTTCTTCATTTCCCCAGCCCCCACCATCTTTGTTGTTGTTGTTTTTTTGTTTCAGGGATTTTTCATTTTCGTGCGGGCGGCGAGAAAACAGTGCGCCGTTTTGCATTCCGATGCTCATCCACGTGGCCCTTCCGCAATGACCGAAGTACTCGCCTCGACGGTGTTTGCGCGCGGATTTCTCGTGAAAAGTGGACGAAATTCAACGTGACGCTCGGACCTTTTGAAGTAGCGCGACTCCCGGCGGAAATACGAGTGGAAGACTCTTTTGCGCTATTTGGTCGGAATGAAAAGAGGATCTTGTTGAATTCGCTGGGTAAATTTTCTCAGGACAAATATAATATTACACCTAATAATTGTTACGCAAGAAGCTAAAAAAAAAGAAAAAAAATAATTATATAAATAATAATATAGGTAGAAACTGTTAGAAATTTTTAAAGTGTAATTTTATTTACAATTTTATAATATGTAGTCATATTATTGTTTTAATTTATAAAAAATTTCTATCATATGTATTCAAAATATTCGTTTCCTTCGTAATAATATCCGTGTTCCAGCTTCAACTGTACATCTTAATGACTTAATAACAAAAAAAAATACAATAATAATATATCATTCGATAGTCAATAGCAAAAAAACAGTCATTCCTTCTGAAAGTGTCAAGCATAATTTGGCTTTTAAATGACGAAATAAAGAAAAAAGCACACTTAATGTCGAGCTTTTAGTGTTGGATTTCCCTCACCGAGGCTCGTAAAAAATTCAGCTCGCGTCTGATGTATTTTCGCAAAATGCCTGGTCTAATATTTCACTCCTATTCGTGTTTTCTCTCCTCCCTCCCGCTCTCAGCCCTTAATTATTCACGCCCACTGATGTGCTTTTCCGCGGCAGATATTTATCCCTAAAATATTAAGAACAGCCACAGCCAGCAGCGCGGTTGACGCTACTGCGCTTGAAATTTAACCGTGGATCTTCGTTAAACGAATATCTTTTTCATTACATCATTATTCATCGGAGATTGATGAAAGACACGACGGTGATGTTCGATAATCGCGCTGTGATACATTCCAAGGTCGTTCTTCGCGCGTGCGAAATTTCCACGGAATATAGCGCAAAGTGCATGATGACGTCAATTACGGCGTAATTTTGTGCTTATCGCGTTACAAATCACCCGACGCGTGCAGAGCGTGTAATTGATGACTTCGATCGTGCGTTCCCAGCACGCTGCTGTAATACACGCATGACAGAGGCGAAAGGCCCGATACGAATTGAATGCATTCGATTTCAATTATTTTCAATGAACGATTTATTTTGTACCAACTCTATGTAATTTTTATTTAATTATTTATTTATTTATTTTTATCTAAGTATGTGTCAGGTGTATGTGTGAAATAGGAAAATACGCGGATTTTACGTATTTTTTTTTTCTTTTGGTAGATGAAATACATAAATTTTTTCCTTTGACAAGAGGAGAATTCTGGGAAGAGGATAATTGCGATTTTACCTCTCGCATGCACCAACAATGCATACCATAGGCATTCAATTAAAGAAAACGAGCGATCCTCGTTAATCGCGCATCATCAATCTTCCTGTTAATTTTGACATTTTGTGAAGCATATCTGCTTGTTTTTTTGCTGCATCCAGGCGAGTTGCAGTTAATTATTCATTCACATTGGGAATAATTATTCCAATTAGAGCAACGGAAGTATGGGTATAAGCGCAGATGTATAGTTGCGGTCGCTGTCGTATTATTATTAAGAAGCTGGGGCGAGAGCTTGACCTTGAAGGCCGGCTGTTACATGGTCTGGGAATTGAGGTTGGAGTGCAGGCTGCTAGAGAAACTGAGATGCAAATTTAGAGGGAATTATGTGCAGTTGTTATTAATTTTTGGGGATAATTAAAGTCAATTATGTATCCAATTTGACTGATTGCTAAATTTTATTACATATTTTTTATGCCTATATTTACAGAAATTTTGAGTGAATAAGTAGTTTGAAATTACTATGCTGACATTACTTCAAAGGAAGCAAAAAGAACTGGGAATATACGACATCAATATCCAAGATCTGAACATGTTATAAAACTTCTCTGGTACGCATTTCCTTCTCATTTCACTTGAACGTGCCATCTTCCTTTATTTAACGTCTTTAATTATGCCTCTAGATTCTTCTTTGTAAAACTTCTGTTGAAAAATTTCTGTGATATTCAAGGAAGACAGAAGAACGTCTTAATTTTTTTCCTTAAATATTAACTTTTCTAAAATCCTTTTACAAGTAGTAATAAGATAGTCAGTAATTAAAATAAGTCTAAACACTAAAAACGATAGAACCGCTGGATTTAATTAAAAATGTAGAACAAAATTCTTTTTTTAAATTATAACAATAATATTCTATCCTTATATCTTCAATATAAGAACGAGAAGACTACTTCTAGTCCCAAAACAAAATTCTTTTAATGCTTTTATAGCACTCTAATCTCAAAATGGCAACTTTATTAATGCCAATTTTCGGCCCTCGTACTATAAAATATCGTATAGTACTGGTGCGTAATTGATTATTCAGCTCGTGCAACTTAAATAATCATCTTCCGCACCCGTGCTATAAAATATACTATTATTTTCTTCGAGAAAAAGTCTATAGTATTGATTGAAAATTTCACACACAGTAAAACATCAAAGTGCACTGAAAATGTTCATATTTCTTTCACAAAATCTAACAACACATCCCCTCTCCTTTCTATATACACTCCATTCTCAATTCTCAGTTCCCTCTCAAATCTAACAGTTTACTCCCAAGCCCGCTATAATAACCACTTTATTTCCCTCAAAACAGGGAATAAATTGAGTTATTATTCCCTAGGGAAAGAAATAAATCTTTATTCCCCGTATAACTGCTTTTTTTGGAGCTTTGTTTTCGGCCAATAAAGTAGAGATCAGAAGTAAAGTACTATATGTTACACGGGAGCAAAGTACGAGTACATTATTCCCTCGTGAATAAAACTGCACTTTCCTCGTTGTTACATAATGTACTACATGGAGAGACATTTTTAGAGAAATTTTTAAAAAAATTTACCAGACTGGCGAGCAAAAATTACTAGAGTTACAGTTAAAATTACGATACTGCATAGTAAAAATTAGCTAAGTCTAGTAATTTTTGCTGGCCAGTCTGGTAACTTTTTTCATTTGGCTATTCTGTGAACCACTTACAAGTCAGTATTGTAATTTTTGCTATATTTATCGCAATTTTTGCTATAAAATTTCTCTCCGTGCATTTTCACCGTTTGCGTGGTCTTATAATCATCCAAGCAAGTCTCAGAAAAAAAAAGAAGCGGAAAGACGTGAAACCCCGGGCAGACAGTACTGATCGAAGGCATCCACGCGCGAATAGTCGAAGTTTGATTGTGGCAACGTCGTCGGCCCCTCGTGCAGAAGGGAGACGGACGGCAAGTTTATAACGCCGTGGCCCCGGAGTGTCGGCGCGCGTGTGGGTGCGCGCAGGGATGTGCCGGCGGAAAATACATTCGGCTTCGCCCTCCCGATCAATAGCTACAGGTGGCAGCCATTTCCTAACCAGCAGACGCTCCCCCCGCGCCCCTGAGCTCGCCGCGATTTCGCCCTTTTTCTCCCCGGCCGCCCTTTCTCCTCGGATAACTTCCGGCGTTGATGGAACGAATTTTCGAGATGGAGATTCGAAGACGCGTTGGGGTGAGGCCGGAGTCCGAGAGGCCTGCTGCACGCAGTTTCTATTATTGGACGGGGGAGTGGGATTTATCACTGCCGAACGACTCGAGCCGTGGATGATTCAATTTGTTTTTAATCATTTATGTTGGATTTTCTACGCAGTGAGATGAGAAGTGAAATTATTTATGGTTTAGTGTTTTTCATTGATTTAGATACGTGGCCAGTTGCTTGGGCCTTTCCAGTGAGTCTTTCAATTATGAAGAGAAGCAGTAATGAGAAGAATACAAATTTTCTGATTTTATTATGTTTTATTCGTCATATTTCAGCTACGTTGACTTAATTTTTTATAAAATTCTTTGTAAAATTAGTTAATGAATAAAATAATTCAATTTCAAAAATTATAATCTACTATTATTATTCTGTGATACATTATAAATTTTATTTTATTATTTTTTATTTCTATTTTTCATAGAATAAACGTTATAAAGACTTTTAAGTCTGTTTGAGGAATACATAAAAAAAGAAAAAATTCAAATAAGACTAATAAGCAAAGAACATACAATTTTTCTGAATACAAAGAAATTTTTTAGGTAAGATCACCGTTAATTACTTTTAGGTTGTCGTGAATTCCTTTATGAAGTATTTTGTATCTTCGATGAAATTCGCGTGCTAAATTTATATAAGAAACATTTTAACCGAAGTGAAATTCATTCTCCATTCTCCTTTGGAAAATTGAATTCCATTTCTTAACTCCTCTGAAATCAATGTTTTTTAGTAGGAGCAGATAGTTTGAATTGTTCGAATAGCTTGGATCAAATCGAGATTAAAGCCACGAGTACGACTATTCCAATTATTTGGGATTGCCTTCCATAATCAACGAGCTGAAACATTTTAAGCACGAGGCTCGAATAGCAGTGACTTATTTTAAAATACATCTCCTCAAAAAGTAAATCATTCTAAATAAATTTAATTTTTCGACATTAATTATTATTCAATTTGATAACGTACAAACAATTTTATTCTTAATACAAATGCGACAATTGAGGAATCCTTTTATATTTTTTTATATTTATATCTTTATCCGTATCTTCATGTCTTCGAACATTAGCTTTTCTAATCAAAGTGCCAAGCAAGTTATTTGATTTATTGTAAAGCTTCGTTTATAGCTACAAATGCATTTTATTGTTGCTCGGCGCCCGTGAGAGCTCGGACTTTTCAGTCTCGTTTACGACCCTAATATGTAGCTCGTATTTTAAATTCATACCTTGTAGCCGACTCCTCCTTTCGCTACCACTGTTTTTTTTCTGCCTTTCTAGAATGAGAATTTTCCTCGCTTCCCTTCGCTCCGTTTATTTGAAAGTCTACTAAGCGCATGCACAGAATTGAATTTGTAAATTTTAACGTTACTGCATCACTTCAATTGTTTACAAAAATTTGATCTGAATTATTTCAACCATCAAACGAAATTAGAATAATATTTTGTAATATTTTTAGTTCAATTGTACGATAAATCTACTCAGCTTATTCTCTATAACTTAGGAAAATCTAAACATTAAATTTTTGTGACTAGAAAATTAATCAGAATGGCTTTTATTTTTTAACACAATTAAAAAGTTAATGATTATTGGATTGACTTGTGAATGAAATTAAGCAAACAAAATCTTCTTTAATTAATCAAATTGAAATGTTAAATACACATCGAAACGTCTCTTGATCGTTAAATTTAAATTTTATTATTAAACTTTTAAAAGAAAATTAATTCATAAGAATGTATGAGCAAATACGCAAAAATAAAAGAAATGACTGTGAAATGTAAAAATTAATATTATTTGGGAGATGAGTGATTAAGTAAAAATTCTATTAAAAATTGACAGTGTCTTATTTATTTTGAATAATAAGAAAAGTTAAAAAAATACTTAAATAGTTTATTCAACATATATTACGTATTAAAATTTACTCACGCTTTTATAATAAATTTTAAGAAAATTCAAGTTTCTCCGTCCATTACTGAATAGTCACTGTTCAAATTTATTGAATTCTCAATCTTAAATTTTGTAACAAAAATATCCCCCCCCCCCCTCGCTGAACTTTATTTACTCGCCAATTATCACGAGTATAAATTCAATCGGCCGAATTGCCGTAGGGGGAAGAAAAAAGGAAGAGAAGAAAGAGAAATATTAACGAACCGTGGAAATAAGCGCGAAATTCAGTAGTGCGACTCGACGTCGAGTGCAGCGGGAGATTGCCCCCCTAAAGCTGTCCGGTGCACTTGTGCCCCCCTCGGCGCGCGAAGAAACGTATAGCGGCTATTGCGACAGAGTTAAATTTTCCCGACGCGCGTGGGCTTCTGCTATCGACTGCTCGCTCGGTCCTCGTCGCGGAAAAATCAAACTCAGCCCCCGGCGCCGATTCCGCAGCAGGGAACAGTTTCACGTTCGTTTTCCATAATCGATGACGAGCCACGTGCAGTTCAGCGTCAAATGCACGTTTCTTAGTGCGCCGAGCAGTGGCGATTTTATTAAGTGACAAAAAAAAAAAATAAAAATAAATATAAATAAATAAAATAATAATAATAATAATAATGAACAAACAAAGAAAGTATAAGCGTGCTATGTTGTTTGGCTGTTTGAAGCGTGCTATGTTGTTTGGCTGTTTGGCTGTTTGAGCTTTCATTCTGTTCTAACTCTTTGTATTGATTTTCTTTTTGGTTTGTAATTTTTTAACTTCTTTAGTTTAATCTCTCCGCTACTTTGGCATTTTTTACACTGGGTTGACATTCGGATTCTTTGTTGAAATTGAAATTCTTAATGTAAGAATTTATTTTAACTACTTACAGCTTATGGCATTCGTGTTTTAATAAATAAATTAATTTAAGAATTACTATAGTTACACTTTCTCGCTTACTAATGTTCATTCGGAGACATTAGACTACTACTTTTTTTATTAACTTATAAAATCGATAGTAGTAGGTTTTGTTAGGACAGGAATTATACTTTTTATGCATTTAGGAAAAATACAAGTTTTTATGCAATTTTTATCCAGTTGAGAAAAATACGTTTTTATGATTTTTTTTTCATTTAAAAGAAGGCATTTTTATGCGCTTGAGAAAAAGTGCAATTGAATGCATACTGGATTGACACATTTCAATACAATTTTTGGGTAATCTTTTGGTAGGGTGTGATTATATAAAAAACTGAGGAATAAAATTAAATACTTCAATATATTCTAAGACTCACTTTGTGCGTGTAAAGAAAGGCATTCGTTATGCTTTTAAGAAAATATGCATTTGAATGCATTTCAATGCACTTTTTGGATAATCTTCTAGTAGGGTGCGGATCTCGAAAACTGAGAATGACGATTGAAATGAATCACCTTAATATATTATAAGATTTTTTAATTGTATAAATAGAATGAAACACTTTAATATATTAATTCGCTAAGACTAACGTTGCGCATTTACAGAAAAGCATTCGTTATGCATTTTAATTTTCAATGCATTTCAATGCACTTTTTGGAAAATCTTCTAATAGGGTATGGTTCTCAAAAACTGAGAATGACGATTGAAATAAAGCACCTTAATATATTATAAGATATATAAGATAAGATTTGAAAGTTTCAAGCTAAAGGTACGTTAATCACTTTTACATGCCAGTAGTGTAAGTAAATCGCACAACGCATTTGTGCTTCGGAACTGTGGGCAAACCCCGCGAGGTCCGATAAATCCACATTCTTTACTACTTGCGCCCGAAATACCAAGCATTTCGGCGCTGCGCTTGCCTGCGAATCCCTTGGCGCGCATTCCAACGGACTGAGGCTAGTCACACGGGCGTTACAAAGAAATAAAGTCACCGAAAGTGCGGCATAAATCAAGGTTTTTGGAAAAATCTAGGATGGCTCACCGATGCACCCGCCCATTGAGTTAAAAGGAATATGGACGCGGAAAGGAAATATAGTGCGCTGTAACTTTTTTTTTTCATCTGGTATGATTGAAATGGCAGAAAGGAACTGGAGGACATGCATCAAACGTGTTTGAATATTTTCATGCTTTAGAAGTCTCAGCATTAGTGATTTATATGAATGAGATTTATATATTGGTAAAATTGGTAATTTCATTAGGCAATTGATATTTTTTTTAATAAAATAAGTGATATTTAACTTTTTTTTGTCCAGATATTTAAAAAATAAAAGTTCTTAGAGTAATAATATTTTAATATTTTTCATTAAATATTCCTTCATTCCAAAATGCAGATGGTTTACGTACTACGAAAATGTAACTTCATATTTGTATAATAATATTACAAAAGAATTTTTAGTATTATTTAATTTTACAAAATATTTGCATCACTTTATAAACTTGTTATTACAGTATTACTACCTCATTATTGCAATTTATCGCGTTCACTTAATGTAGCCGTTGAAGTTGTTATTGAGGCAAAAAAAAATTATTTAAATTAATTCGGTAACAAACAAAAAGTTTTTCATTGAAAACTTTTTAATAGAAATTCCGCTACAATGTAAAACAGTTTTATTATTTAAATTCTCAATTTAATTATAGATAGTAGGAAAAAGAATCGATCGACCTTGATAAATTTTAATTAAATCCTTGTAAGTCGACACTAGTACTTGTTGAAATTCTGCTGAATAAACGATGTCGATTGATTTGAAATTTTATAGTCTGTGCTTCAAGTCGCCCCATTAAAATAAATAGAAAATTCACTTAGTTTGACCTTTAAAAAAATCTTGTAAATTAAGAATTCTACAGTTACATATTTTACAAAAGCATTTAAGTATCGATCATTCTATTTAAAAAAAAGTATTGAAAAAAACAATTATATGTTAAAATATATTTATTTTAACAAAATATATTTTTTTTACAAAATATATTTATTTTAACCCTTGTTTGACACAGTTTTGCGGAGTAACGTTAATAACAAATGGGCTTATACCCCAATGTGTCAAACAAGGGTTAATCTTTCTTTTTTTTTTTCCTTTTAATTTAGCGTGGATACTTTATAATAATTCCTTTTTACACGTTACTAAAAAATAAATAATATTAACAAAAAAAAAAAAAAAAAAAAAAAAAACACAAAACTTACTAAAAAATTAACTAATAATAAAAATAAATTTACTAATAAATTAATCAATAATTAAAATAAGCTAGTTAATAATAAAAATTTTCTAAAATTACTACTTCAAATTGATTAAAATAAAGGGATTGTTAAATAAAATTCCAATGGGCATTCCAATATTTAATTCTAAAGCCCCATTCGTTACGATAACACTTTACACTCAAACAAACTTTCCTTAAAAGCCTTACCCATCAGGCACCACAGGCACGAAAAAACGAAAGCGACCCTACCCGTTAAAAGTCCGCATATAAATCAGCGGTAAAGGAGGTTCGCCCGCGGCCACGTGAAATAACGTCGCCTATTTATTTTCATCGACGGCTCGCTCGATATCGAAAATTAAGGGGCGCTATCGGGGACGGTAACTTCATCAGCGAGTGAAAATCTACTCTCACCGGGCTAACTCCGTTGCAGCGGAATCAGGCTGGGGGGAGGGTGTGGGGTATCGCCGTACTTTTGCGAACAGGTGCACCGGGAAGGGAGGCGGCATGCGGCCAGCCACCACCTCGTGTGCGTTTGGTTAATTCAATTTTCCCTCGACCATACCCTCGTAGCTCTTGCCTCTCTCTTTCCGGCCTCCTCCCGCCTACACTTGCGGTTTACGTCGATGCGGTCGAGTCTGACTCTGCCCGTCCGTTTTCACTTGATTCGTCCTCCTACGCCTTCCCCCACTCTCGACTTGTTTCTGGTCATTTTCGCTCGATTTCTTTTTCTTGGCGATGGGGAGCGACGCTGCCTGGATGGTTATTTATTTCGGAGCTTGGGTCTTGCGGGGATGAGGCAGTTTTAGCGTTACGCTGAGAGAATTTTCTCGTAGTAATTGTACGGCGATTTTCTCGCAAAAATTATATGTGAAAAGTCGTAATAGTGGGATGGTTGGCTGATAATTATATATACTGAACATTGAATACTGAATACTGAAAATTTTTACGGGAAAGTTATCGTAATTTTTACCTGGAATCTTGGACGATTGACCAAGCTTTGTAAATTACTTTACAGAAGAAAGCTCTGTAATTTTTGCGTGAAAATCCTCGTATTTTTACAGGCTTTTTTGTAAAATTTACAAAGCTTGGCCAATAGTCCAAGATTCGGGTAAATATTACGGTGATTTTCATGTAAAAAATTAAATTCCGTTTTTTCACGTAATTTTTACGGAAAAATCGCTGTATTTTTGACGAGAAAATTCTTTCAGTGTAGGAGCTTGCAGTAGTAATTAATTTAAAATTTTAAGTTATGAAGAGATTTGATGAGGATTGGATGTTACCAAATAAATATTTGTGATGAGGTTGACCTTCGTATAGAAATTGAACATTTACTTCTTGTACCATCTTCAGGAAGTAGTTCCCGGGTTCAAGTTCAATGACGTAGATCACATTAAGTGAAGCGCAGGAAAAACGGTATGGTCTGATCCTTATTCATCAGATCTGCTCCTCACGAAACAAAGAACAATCTACAATCAAATAGCATTTTGTTTGAAATAATCTATCGAATATTTACTTGGATTCTTCAAGAACTGCTAAATATTAAATATTAAATTATGCTAAAGTTTTTCGTTTTATTTATTTAATATTGTAAAGGATTTAATAGGATTAATTACGAGGCTTTATAAATAAAAAAATAAATAAATAAATAATTACGAGTTCATAGATTGTTCTTGATGAAGCATATAAGAAACGAATCACGTTTAGTCAATTTGCAAAATAAAAATTTACCAGGTTCATTTTAATTATTTCATTTTAAAACAAGCTCGAATAACTTTCGATTATAGAAACAATAAAGAGATGCATGTACGCCGTTTTAGGATTTAAAGCAGTAAAACGCATAATGCAATTTTATAGCCACAGCAGTTTGCTGAGACAGAACGTTGCACTGTGCTTTTCCGTGACCACAAATCCGTCTAATCAAGTATACTTTTAATCCGGCTGGATTCGTGTCATTTCATCGTATCTTGCTTTTATGTTCGCCCAGGCGCTGTTACACAAAAGATGAGGCTGTCCCTAGAATCTGCGGACTAAATTGAAATGCAAAAGTTAAAATTTAACTAAAACGTCAGCTGTGAAGACGAATGTGGGCTTTATGCCTTTATGCTTGCCATCGTTGAGATCATGACGAAAATAGGAATTCAGTGAAGTTTTTTTTATGGAGGCATGTGGATGAGGTACCTTTCCTCTCTTTTTGCTTTCTTAAAAAGTCTGAGCTGTGAGTTATAATGAGAGTCTTTCAGAATAAGTAGGTGCGAAAGTTAGGTAGCTTATTAAGTTTAAAAATAGAAAAATAAGGCGACATAAGGATTTAATTAAAAGAATCTTTTATGTTTTTTTTTTGTTGTTGTTGTTGTTAAATCTTAGCCTCTTATAAATAGCTTTATACAAAATCGTAGAACGATTTTATTTTATATTGTTGTCATCCATTTAAATGGTTCATTTGGGAAATCGCGATTAAATGAGAAAAAAAATATCAGAAAATCGTTTTGTGACGGGGGAAAAGCGGATGATTTGCATAAGAGGTTTTACGAAAACATCGATTCCTGTATTAAAGAAACGGTGAGCCTGAAAGTGAAGTCATCTATTTTTTATTTGAATGCCTGATTCTGGCAAGGTTAGTAATTTTAGCTTCTGTGGGGTTGGAATTGCACCAGTTTGTCCCTCACATGTGGATGTTTTGGTGTACAAATTGCAAAACATACAAAGAAAAAAAAAGAATAATATAATTTTAAGTGAATTAAAATTATTCTTGTGTCTACTACAAACCAGTAGTATAATTAAAAGTGAAATCATGTGACGATCTGATTTTTTTGTGGTTTTTTTACTAATTCCTTTTACAAAATAGAATAAAACGAGGAAATACAATTTATTGTGTACTTAGTAGTATTTTATTTTATTAAATTTCAATTTAATGTATTCCTACAGAAATTATCTAAAATTCTCCAAAAATGTCACAAAATCCATAGAATTATTATCCTTTGAAGCTTGTCGTACATGCAGATTTATAATATATCCTTATATATAAAACATCGTATAAAATATAAAAGACATAAATCATATAAAATTTCATAAGTTGAGAAATAATAATAGCCATTTTAAAGTTATAGTAAAATATTGCAAATAATACTAATAAGTAAGTCAAAACAATAATATAATAAGTTTAAAATGACTATAGGTAAACAAAATATAAAAACAATCATTAGCTGCACATCAGAAAAAGGATACAATAATTAAACAAAAATGAGACCCGTCGACGAGCTCGATCAGCCGGATAAAAATTTCGTTAACGACGACCAGGAACATAGAATTAATCCGCGCAGCGTACAACGGGCGGGACTGGCCTGGATCCCTCCTGCAGTTCGCTCTACGCGTGTCATTGGGTTAGAATGGCCGGCCAGGAGTTGTGCGTCCGAGGGGGCCAACCAGTCCCGGGGGCCGGATTTTTTGCTTCATTAATCAGGCCGCTACGTGCGAAAGCTCTCAGCCGGCGCTGAAAATCCAAGCCACCCCCGCGTGGCCAACTAACCGTGTATATAGTATATATATACAGTCAGTGTATATATATATAGTCAGTGAGAGTCGAGGGGGGCGGCTTTAAACCTGCACGGCGACGGCGTTAAGCACTCCCTGCTACTTTATGGGTTCGTCGATGGACACGATATACTCGGACTAACCGCTGCTTCTTTGTCGTCGTTTAAAGCTGATCCGGCACGTTTCTTGCAGGTATGAATGTTTCGACGGACAATGGACTATTCGCCAACGGTAAATTGAAGGCTTAAATGCCGCTGAGTGCGATATAAATGATTATTATTTATTAAAAATAAAAAAGAAAATGTATTTTGTCGCCATATGAACCTACATTACTATCTAAAGGGTACGTTAAAAACTATAATTGCGTTGTTTTTATTGTTGGTGTGGTAAAGTAAGTTTTTTAATTATTCGAACGTCTTCTTATTGATTCTAATTAAAAATAGCTACTGTCCACTTTTTAATTCTCCAGAATTACGGGAAAGGAAGAAAAGGAATGCATTTTTCTTTTAAATTTTAGCAGAGACTGAAATATTTGATAAAAGTGGAATATGAATTTCTGATTTAATAGGACTTCCTCAAAGTTTTATTGAACTGTAATGATACCCGACGACTTTATTCTACTTTATTCCGGGAGAATATAATTTCAAGTAGGCAATTCAACTTTCGAGCACACGCTTTTAAAATGAAATCTAATGCCGAAACTTTCAATATTTAAAAACTAGTTTTGCGAACGAAAGTTTCGGTGGAATGTCGCGCAGTTATCGCAGGCGATCGTTTAGATACGAGTAAAAACTTTCGCGACGATTTTCCGAGGCGCATTAAGCGGAATCTAATTCTTCTCCCAGTCATCTTGGTAAAAGTTACGATCCATAATTGTCGATGTCTTTATACAAATTGAGCATGAATTACTTTCAGCGACGTAACTTTATGAAAAGTCGTACGTTTTTTCCGAGATAATTAGACCTTTTTTAGATTGTTATTTTTGAAAATATTCTACTTTTTTTTATTAGTATTGTTTTGGACTTGAGAGAAATCAAATATTATAAAAATTCTTAAAAAGAACTCCCCTTCAAAGTGAAGACGGATCAATTTTTGAGTTAAATCTCCTTTTTTACGGGAATTTCAATTTCAGACGGGTTAAATAAAATCGCTGTTCGATCAATTAAAATTTTTTTTTTCACGAAGTAAATATCATTAAAATCAGTTTTTTATTATAAATGCATTTTCTCATTTTTGAAGAGATATTTCAAAGAATAATTTCAATAAGGACGGACTAACGTCTCCCGCGTTTAATAAATACAAAACGTCAGTAGAAACAGGCGAATCATGTCAGACGTTCTATTGGATCAATCCTGCAAAGTTTCCTTCAAATAAAGAAATATTAATTGTGTAACTATTAACGACTTTATTTCTTATTTTTAAAAGTATTTTTAAAAGAAATCGAATTTATACTGTTCATTCTTTATACTGAAGCAGAACTAAGTAGTAACAGCCGATTCTTGTCAGACATTCGATTTGATTAACCCTCCAAAACTTTCCTTCAAATAAAGAATATTTTTAAAGATATATTTTCGAAGAAAACGAATTTATATTGTTTATTCTTCATAAGCAATATTCAGTAGTAACATACGATCCCTGTCAGACAGTCTATTGAATCAACCCTCCAAACTTTCCTTCAAATAAAGAATATTAATCGTTTAATTCAATGCTTTTTTTCATTTTTAAAGACATATTTTCGAAGAAAACGAATTTATATTGTTTATTCTTCATAAGCGATATTCAGTAGTAACAGATGATTCCTGTCAGACATTCTATTGAATCAACCCTTCAAACTTTCCTTCAAATAAAGAATATTAATCGTTTAATTCTTAACGCTTTTTTTTCATTTTTAAAGACATATTTTCGAACAAAGCGAATTTATATTGTTTAGGCTTCATAAGCAATATTCAGTAGTAACAGACGATTCCTGTCAGATCGCCTATTGAATCAACCCTCCAAACTTTCCTTCAAATAAAGAATATTAATTGTGTAACTATTAACAACTTTATTTCTCATTTTTAAAAGTATATTTACAAACAAATCGAATTTATACTGTTCAATCTTTATACTGAAACATAATTAAGTAGTAACAGGTGAATCAAGTCAGTCATTTAATGAGATCAACCCTCCAAACTTTCCTTCAAATAAAGAATATTAACCGCTTAAAATTCGCCTGTTTTCTTATTCTTAAACAATACTAAACAGAATATTTTTCAAGAAATCGAATTGATACTGACCTTTCTTTTATAAACAACATCAGTAGAAATAGACGAATCCAGCGAGACATAAATGGTCCATTCAACGAAGAACATTGATTTTTTAATTCGGCAAACTTTAACTCCTGAAATAATTACATCCCCTCTAAAAAAAAAAAATAAAAAAATTCGTTCCCAATTTCGCATGCGCCGATCTCTAACGCACTTTTTAACGAACTCCTTTGATAACTAATTAAATAATCAGTTTAATCAAACGAGAACCTTCGTTCTCAGCGAATCTCTAATTGGCCTCTAAAGCGTTCCGCGGCGTGCAGGCGTCTCTTCAGGAGCGCAGAATAAGGCAGTGGAGTGCGATACACCAGATGCCGGTCGCAACAAGTAGCACAAGTAAAACCGCGCTCTCGCGGCCTGCCACCTCCTCTTCTTTATCCGGTCCCTCCTCGCGCCACTTGGACGAGTGCCAGGGGAAGGATCCCCCCCCCCCCCTTCGCCCCCTACAGTTTCACTGGTCGTTATCGTTCGTGTCCGCTGCAATTGGCCCGCTATGAAGACGCGTCGGATTTTCAAGTACTTCGAGTCCGATGTCTTAGCGACTGTGGAATTAGATGTGCACGTGTCGGGGGGCGCGATTGCACCCCTCCCCAGGCGGCTGCTTTAATGGCTCGTCAGCTTCCGGCGAAATCGCGTTCGTGCAGCGCTTTCTTCGTTTCAAAGGGAATATTCAGAATTTCTTGGGTGAGACGCGTGGGAGCGACGCCGGCGGGGTTATGCACTTGAGTGAACGGTTGAGGGTGGAAAGTGGAGTGTTTTTGACGTTCGGTATGTATGTGTATACGTGGAGAGTTGGGTGTTCATCTTTTTTTCTATTTTTTTTTTGTGCTATTTATAGTGAAGAGGTTTGCGTCGAGAGTACTTTTTTTCTTCTATCGGAAAGCGATAAGTTTTTCATTGGTTTCGGAGCTGTTTCTAAACCTGTGGAATAAAACTAATTTTGCAGGTAAATCGATGATGAAATTGAATTCCACTCGCCCGTGAATGTTTAACCGCTGCGTCACTCTTGGGGATTCTCATTTCCGAAACCACCCACGCTAATTTAATAAACTTCGAAAACGTAAAAAAATGTCTTTTTTACGTCAATGTCGTTTTTGAATATCGGCTATTAGGAAGAAAAAAGAAAATTTTTGTATAATTAATTGGAAGTAACGAGAAATTGTTTCTTTACCTCAGTGCCATCATGGAGGAATAGGAAATAAGTGTTGTAAAATTAGTTGGAAAAAACGAGCATGTAAATTGTAATTTAGGAAGGAAAATTAATTTTAGAGCTTTTCCAATACTGGAGATGATAATAAGGTTAATATGAATTATAGTCTTTTTATGCAAATCTGTGATTACGTGCTTGTACCTACGGGTTTAATGAAAATCTGCTATCATACACTACGGTGTAAGCAGGATTATGCCGAGCAAAATTCTAATTTCGCGCTCAATTTTCGATTTTGCTACTGTATACCTACACGTCGATATCGACATTTTTATTTATTCTTGTGAGGCTTCATTTTTTAAACCCACCAACGCAATTTTTTCCTGAAGTTTTTAATTAAAGTATATATATTTTTAAAAATGTTATTAACAATATTTCTATTAACAATAGTTCTATTAATTCTTAGTTCTTTAATTTTTTAAAATTATGAATCCCTCTTTAATTAAACGACATAATAAGTAGGTCAATACCGCATTTCTATCCGTAAAACGTTTTAAAAATTAAAATGAAGAATCGAGTACACGTCAAGTAAGCAGGATAAAATTACGATCCGCGCGTCGCTCTCCCGGGTGACTCTCGGCAAGCAGGACAAAAATCGACAGGTTTCATCAGTGCGTCCCCATTTGGTCGGAAACGTTAACTGGGCGTACTGCCACGGAAAAAAACACACTTTCCGCGATTGACTTCGCCGATCGTGACGCTGCCGAGGTTTTCAATTTCCTGGCGGAACGCGGCAACAACAAACGCGTCGGGCTGGATTTCCGGGCACGACGATAAACAAAGAGCCGCGCCTCGATTAAGTCCTCGGCTCGCCACCGACTTGTTGCTCGCTGCCTCGCCACGACTGGCTGGATCGTGAGATTTTGCGTTCCGCATCGAGGTCGCTGACTTGAAATTTCATCAATTCACTGTAGATATTAAATTAGGTTGTTTTTGATAAGACCGCGATTTTTTATTTTGTTGTATTGACATATTGACATGTTGACACATTCTTGTAGATTTATTCATGGATTTTTTGCTTCCTCATAGTGGAGTTTTGTTTAAACTTTGTGGAAACATACTTTATGGTATTTTGAGTTCGAAAAAAGTGTTTTTATAGAAAATGTCTGTATGAATGTATGCATGCGTGTGTGTGTACGCGTGTGTGTGCGTGTGTGCGCACGCGTGTATGTGTATGTAAGTATACCGCTTTATCTTGGGAACAACTTTTTTTTTTTTAAATATGGAATTTCATAGTTCTCGACTTAAAATATTGCGAGACTAGTAGAAACAGACGGATCCTACAAGACATTTCATTTTCTTAAAGATATTCTATGGAATTAGTAGAAACAGATGGATTACGTAAGAAGCCATCTGATATTCGTTTATTAAAAACTTTTTTTCACAATGAAAATGTTTATTTAAAAAAAAAAATGTTACTTCTTTTGTCGTGACTTAATTTTGGATACTAATGCATATCTACTTGGTAAATTTATGTCATGGGATTTTAATAATTTACATTTACACATTATTTGAGCGGTAACTTGCCTTTTTACTTTTTGTAATTAAATAATTAAACGCTAAATGTAGAAGTGCAATTTTGTTTCTTAACTCGGATTAAAATTACCATCAGCTACAGCAATGCAAATATCTATCAATAATAGTAGGTAAACAAAGGGGATTCTGTATATCTAGAACCCCTATGGGGTTCTAGATATACAGAATCCCCTTTGCTTTAGGGAGAGGTCTCGTGGAGGGGATACTTGTATGCGCTTTACTTGTATGCGCTTGACACATTCAAGCGCTATAGTTGAGGTCATGCGGATAAATAAATTTTTATTTTTAATTTAATTTAAATAATATTTTATTAATTAAATGTTTTATATAAATTTTTATTTTTAATTTAAATAATATTTTATTTTAATTAAATGTTTTATATATTATTATGTAACTATATATTACCCCTC
>JAWWEN010014148.1:0-22162 GCA_035582955.1 Sycophila texana | reverse complement strand
TCTACATAAAATACGTTTAACTTAAAATACGGAAGTTATCACTTCTGTCGTGGGTCCCATGACCCACACCTTTTTTTATTGAAACAATTAGACGGGATAAAAGCCCTTTACAAAAGAAGAATGGAAATATTAAAATAAACTTAGAACTAAATGAGAGAACTGAATTTTACACTGTTCACTGTAAAAATTACGAGAAAGTTAAAATAGTTTGAAAGCTCTGGAAATTTGAGTATAGAGTAATAACTGAAATTCCTACGTGAATCTTGATCAGTTGCTGGACCTTTGTAAAACCTTTATTAAGTAAAGATCTGTAGAAATTGCGTGCATTTTCAGGTAAGAATAACAGAGCTTTTTCCGTAAAAAATTACGGAATTTATCGTAAAGCTTACGATAAAAAATATTATCGTGGGATGGCTTGCAAACTTTGGAAATTTGTACAGGGAAATAATAGTAATTTTTATACTTAAATCTTGAACGGTTGGTGGATCTTTATAAATTTTTCAAGAAAAGCTCTGTAAAACTTACGAGCATTTTCAGGTAAAACTAACAGAGCTTTTTCGTAGAAAATTACGGTAAAGCTCCCCGTAAAAATTACAATACAGAATATTATCGTGGAATGGCTTGCATGCTCTGGAAGTAACTGTAATTCTTACTTAAATCTTGCACGGTGCGTAAATCTTTGTAAATTTTATACAAGGAAAGCTCTGTAAAGATCACGAGTATTTTCATGTAAAAATTTCAGAGCTTTTCTGGTAAAAAGTTACATAAACTTTTTTTGTTGCATAGTCGCGATTAATTAATAAAAGCACGAATTCATTTACTGGCGAAAAAAGCACATTTCGAAGTCTTGAAGAAAGCACATTTCGTGAAATTCCCGCAAGGAAAGCACAAAATTCACGCGAGAACGGCTCAGCTCGTAAATTGTGCTTTTCTTCATAGCAAAACTCCGAAAGGAGCTTTTCTTCGTGGCAGATTTAGCTTCGAGTAATTTTCTTCACAAAATAATGAAACGAGCTTTTCTTCATCTAGGTAAAAATAAAAAGTGCTTTTTTCCTTTTAATGATGGGAGCTTTCAAGTATAAAAACGACTGGCAGACCTATTCAAAGAGCATTTTTCGTCAGGATTCAGTTTTGAGTGCTTAAAAATCTAAATACTTCATAGCTTTTCAATAATAAAATTAAATATCTTTGGTTAATCAATAAAAATAATCCTTCAGCATCGTCGGAGCGGGCGTCGCTGTACTGGTAATCCCCTTGGCGCATTCGTTTTACGTCCTCGCCTGCTCCGTGGGAATGTACGGTCTGTGTCTGGGCTGCTGGTTCCTGCTGGTTCCTGTCCTCCTCGCCGATCAGTACGGCACCGATAAAATCTCCTCCAGCTACGGACTCGTCCGCATGTTCCAAAGCATCGGCGCCATCACCATCCCTCCTTTAGCAGGTACGCTCACCATTTACACGTAGAAACAAGCAAAAACTTACTGCAATCATCTACAAAATTTAAAAAAAAAAGGAGAAAAAGAATTAACTGATTAAAAAGAGCTTCTTCATTTTGTAGCTATCAAAGTGTGATTAGTTTTTTTTTTTTTTTTTTTGTTTTTTATTCAATTAAACTTTTGAAGATAAACAAACATAAATTCTCTTTAATTTCGTGATTTATATTTGCTTCCGTTAGCGTTGTTACTATCGTTCAAGGTAAATAGACGAAATTTTCTCAAACACGCGATCGCACGATAAAAGATGGAAATAGTTTACTTCGCGTTCAGGATTGAAAGCGAGCGAGTTAATAAGCAAAAAAAAAAAAAAAAGTGCACTCCTGTATAGTTCAGCGTGCTCCGTGATTAATTGCCGAGTGGTACCCACCGAGCCAAATTTTCCGCTATAGGCTGACAAAGTCCGTAGAGACGAGGCCAGGCAGCTTAAATTGCAACGAGCAATTAAATTTTACGATCGCTTGCAGCTACTATCGTAATAAATGTCCCAGTTCAAAGAAATAAAAATAAAAAAATAAAACGAATCTTCGCAAAGATTTATCCCCCTTTTTTTTTATCGGTTATTCCGACGATTCGAAGTAATATCCACCAGCGAAAGGGAGGGATCGGAAAGGTGGCCGCGAGTATTAATAGAAAATCGACTCTCGGAGGATGCCAGCTGCTCCTGAAGTGCAGGAGAGGAGAGTAATTCCGCGTCGCCCCCGCGCGACCGATCGTCACGAAAAGTACCAAGTCGCGACTTACGAGCTTGATCTGAGGACGCAATTAAAAACTAATTTAAAAGTTTCGTCGTTAGCGCGTCGCGCGCTCTTTCCATCTATTCCTCGCCGCTAATCGTATATCTTATATATCGCGTGCGCTCGATATACAAATCCTCGGAGCGCGATTAATAGGATTATTTAATGGGTCTGTTGTTCTACTCAACCGCGACTGCTAGTGACAGCGAATTCATTCGGTGCGACGTAATTTGATCGTCATCGATCGACATTCAATATGTATATAACGAACGATAAAAAAATATAATATATATTGTCTTGCACTTCGTCGTAGTAAAATAAAAGAAAAAGGCTGTATACTTATACATCTACTGAATGAATCTTCAGTGAGGTCCTTCCTTTCCGCAAATTTAATTACTCCGTAAATACGGCCCGCTAAAGAACGTTAATGATGCAAAGTACCGTAAAGTGGCTTGAGCGACAAAGAGCGGCACAATATAAAAGAGGCAATTTTTTTTTTTTTTTTTTTTTTAAGCGAAATACTACTTGCATAGAGAGTACGCTGAAAGTCGTGCCAGGCACGTGGCGCGGCCGCTCGTTAAAAGCATTATACACACTGGTATCGCGACGCATCGTCGTCGGGGCAGGATGTCCCGCGAGCTCGACAACGCCGAGAGATACACTTCGAGCGGTGGGCTCGTTATTTTTAGCGACGAGCAAGGACAGAGTGCATCAGTGCACGCGATGCTCACCTCTTCTCTCTGCGCCCGTCGGGATGTTTGTTACAATGTTCGGATGAAGTATATTAAAAAAAAAATAAATAAATAAATAAAAAAAAAAAAAAAAAAGATCGGTGAGTGTCGCTTCGTTTTAGGTCCTTGGGGGTATCGATTGGCCTTTCGTACTTCAGGTCAACACGACGACGTTCGGAAGGGTAGAAGAGTTTATTTTTCTTTTCCTCGCTGTTCGGGTGGAGAAATCCCTTTACGAGGGTTTTTAAAGAGATTGCTCCGTTTTGCGGGCTCAAATTTGTTTACTTCTTCTTTTTTTTTTTTTTGCGGAGTGCAGGGATAATTCAGTTTGAAGGGATTGCAGCGAAAGTCTATTACGTAAAATGGATCAGGGATCGTAGTTTATTTTTCTTGTTACTTTTTTTACTGCTGAAAACAAAACTGTTGATACTATTAAATACTATACGTTAATGTAGTTTAAAAGGTATAGCAAAAAACTGTGGGGTATTGGTTCGAGAATTGAGTTTTTTTTTTTATTTTATAATTAGATAATAGTAGTTGGATACAAATTTAACATTTTATTTTATATTTAACCAGTATATTTCACGTGAAGTGAATTTTTCTTTTTAGTTTGTTTTATATTACTATCGATAATAAATATTAATGTTAATATTTCAACAGTAATTAAGCAATTATATCATAAACAGATTAAATTCTACCAAATTCCATCTTTCAACGTCAAATTACAACAATGTAAGTTCGAGTTTAAAAAAAAAAAAGCAAAAACGAAGAATTCAATAACAATCAATAATAAATCTTATATACGTATCCGCATTTTATATTTTAAACTTTGTGTCGACATTTTATCAAGCATAGCATTAGTTCTAAACGATTATCCATTTAAAAGATGTTAATAATAACTATAAGCAATTAGCCTAATCGGCCTACCTTAATCTTTCATCAACGACAAACGTAAACCACATTCCAGCAAATTTCATCATAACACCAACTCCCAGTAATAAAATTCCAACAAACAAACAAACAACTGAAATCCCGTAATCTCCGCGCATCAGTAAATTCATAAAGCACACAAAGCGCGTCGCGGAGCTTAAGGCCCCGGTGCGCCGCGAGGATGTTGACCCCGCGGGCACGCGAGTAGTCCGTTCCGCGTTGTATCGATTCGCGCCCATCGAACTTCCGTCAGCGTCACACCATCGGCTGCCTTCCCCATTGTCCGCACGCACGTGCCAACCACGCCGAATTCCATACGCGCCGAGCTTTCGCGAGCTTTCGTGCTTTCGAGCTTTTATCAGCTGACGCGTCGACGCCATGTTTTCGCTCCGCGACGTGCGCGACTTTGTACTTCGAAGAGAAATCGAGGGGGAAGGTGATAAACGGTGACGTTTATAGTTTAACGGAACGAATGCGCTCTAAATATATGAATACGAGAAATTCACTTAAGAATAAGTTGAATATACGCACTTATTCTATAAACTGAGAGAATTTTCTCGTAAAAATTACAGAGCTTTTTTTGTTAAAATTTACGAAGCTTGACCAAGATTCAGGTAAAAATTACGTTGATTTTCACGTAAAAGTTTATAATACTTTTTTCGCTTAATTTTTACGGGAAAATATAAACGTAATTTTTACAAGAAAATTCTCTTAGTGTATGTGGTAAGTCTTCCACATATCGAATAAGTGAAAGACTTATCACGAGTAATAATAGTGTATATCGTCGCCTCTAACGAAGAAAATCATATTTCAAAAAAAAGCCTATTTTAATTTGCCATTTTTAAAGCACCACAGAGTAAAGTAAACTCTTCCAGAAGCTGATAAATTTTTGGTATCATTCGTATGGTACCCAAAGTTTATCAGGTTTAGGAAGAATTTATTTTACTTTGAAGCTCTAATAATGACAAATTAAAATATGCTTTTCTTCATTTTTCATATACTCGCCTATTCCAAGTAAATTTCACTTATTCATATTTAAAGATGCATCAGCAACTCGAGGCAGTAGTTTTAGTCGAGAGAGAAAAAAAAACTCATTTAGCGTCAGACGAGAAGCTTTGAAGCTCTAATAATGGCTAAAATTAACATATGCTTTTCTTCATTTTTCATATATTCACTTATTCCAAGTAAATTTCACTTATTCATATTTCAAGATGCATCAGTAACTCGAGGCAGTAGTTTTAGTCGAGAGAGAAAAAAAAAAGCTCGTTTAGCGTCAGACGAGAAGCTTGCGACGGCCTCGTTGAAGGTGCGTTAAGTCGCTTCCGCCTCGGCGTCGGAGGAATTTAAATTAGATCGGGAGAGCTGCTGAATTATGGAGCGGAACGAGAAGCCCACCAGGATTTAGTATTAAAAGGTGGTAAACTGGTAGCGAAGCTCGCGCGGGTTGCGTATATCGATCCGTACGGCCGAGGGCGGGAATCGAGTGATACGAACGTCGCCGTTGCGCCGTGGCCGAGGATGACTTATACTCCTTAGGGCAGTTCAAGGTTCGATAATTTTTAATTAAGTTCGATCGACGTATATGCCTCGGGATAATACTTGACCCTTCATTCGTGCTGGTTTTTTTTTTGGAAGATAATTAAGGAGAGCTGCGGCCTTCGGTTTACTTCACTTTGAATAAG
Organism: Sycophila texana; assembly: GCA_035582955.1. Taxonomy (NCBI): domain Eukaryota; kingdom Metazoa; phylum Arthropoda; class Insecta; order Hymenoptera; family Eurytomidae; genus Sycophila; species Sycophila texana. The sequence continues at coordinate 16,592 of JAWWEN010014148.1, read as the reverse complement.
TGCGCAGCTCTATTACAAGAAATTGAAATTTTCAAGGTAGGATCGGTGTGCTTATCTCGAGTGTCAGGAACGAGGATATTCATGTGAATTAATTTAATCGAAAGTTTAAATTTTCTTAGCTGATCGATCGTGACGAGTACGAAAAAAATGTTGGTGTAGACCAACATTTTTTTCGTACTCTGTAGAGAAATGTTTTAATTAAGTAAACAATCTACAGAAATATTTTAATTAAGTAAATTAAATAAATTAATCGCAATTAGGATATTATTTTTGTTAACGTAATTCTAATTTATATCTTACATATAAAGCTTTTATTGTCATATGACTTATTTTTTCGTTATTATAAATAATACTTTTTATTTATAAGAGTTGACAGCTGTGATATCACTATATAGTGCAATATTTCATTATAGCTTCATAAAATATGACTATAATTTTTGTAAATTGTATGGTTTTTATATATGCAATTTCTTTTTAATTCGAAAACTATTTATTTATCGATATACTTTTGTACAAATAAGATACATCTATTTATATTTGTTGTAAATACTGCAATTTACAATAAAAAAACACACAATTTTATACTATTCTATAAAGGGCACCATTGCGTTCATTAAACAATTTAAACATAATGAATAAATAAATAAGTAAATGCGATTTCAATCATTGATCGTGCGAAAAATAGAACAAGGAATTCCAATAATCTCGTATATCTCAACATCGGACGCGATTAGCGCGGTGAATGAAATGAAAAAATATTTGAGCGAAAATTAATCGGCTATGTTTGAGCGAACAATATTTGCGCGATATACGGAGATACGGAGGAGCGCGCTTTTTTTTTTAAATTATCGTTTTCCAGGGAAAACGACTTCGATCGCTGTTTGATCAGCTTGCAAAAATTAGTTCATCGCCGAGTAGACCCCGACGCGATTGTTTCAGCCGCGTCTCTTCCGTCGCAGTCGCGCCAACGGCGAATGTTTCATTCTGTTCGGTTGACGATGAGCGTCGCCTGTGCAGCGGGGCTCCGGGAAGACTGCGCCGCGTCTGCTTTTCTCGCAGCGAAGCAAACAATCGGGCAATTAAGGAGGCGCGGCGCGGCGCGAGGGTAAACAAGTTCTCCGGAGTGCAATTGAATTTTTCAATCGAGCCGATGATGAGACTCCGCGGGATCCTTTCGAACGTCGGCGGCGATGACGAAACGCTCAATCTTCGCTATATTGCTTCCTATGAGCTCTTATTTTGTTTATACTCGTGCTGGTGGGGTTACGCTTTTTGTTTTCTTCGTGTCTTTTTGAAATCGTGTTTGAAAATAATACTTTTTTTATAATACGTTTTTTTTTATACATAAAAATAGTATTTTTATTATAGATAAAATTGTCGGGTTATTCAAATATCGTTAAGAAATATAGTTTCCTAAAATTTACTATAATTTATAATGTTTACTTGATCTAGATCGAATTCTAATATAATTTATATTACTTTTTGCAAGAATACTGGGAAAATATATTATATAAATTAGCAATTTTCTGTTAAAAGAGAGTATATATAATTCCTCCGTTACAAAAAAAAAAAAAAAAAACAGCAACTTTTACTATGATTGTAATAAATTGTATTATAAGATTGTTCTCAGTGTAGGATTTCGTAAAGGCTGCGTTATAAAACAGATTTTTAATCACATATTTAAAGTTATTATTAACAAAGATTGATATCGCGTTAAAATATTATAGTCAAACTAAAATATTTTATTAAAATACAATATTATTAATAATTATTAAATAAAAAAAAAATATTCTTCTACTCTAAGATTCTCCAAGTTTTACTGCTGTGATCACATCATTTTATTTATTTTTCATGCTGGATCTCGATTTACTATTGTAGAAGAATGCGTTTGATAATGCGTTTTTTACGAGGTGTTATAAATCCCAAATGCGATTACTGGTCAATACCAGTGGGCACATTTAAAATTAGATAACTAAATGTCATTAAGTCACATAATGTGAAATAAGTCAAAGCATTTGAAAAATAGCCTCAAGGCTTATTACAATTTTCATTTCAAAATAATTATCTCTATTCAAAATTACGCATTGATCAACGAAAAGAATATAATCAACAAAATAATAAAATATTTATTTACAAAAAAATTTGTTTATAAAATTAGTAGGTGACAACGCTTGTCTTGATTTAAGATATATAAAATTAATATAGGCGACAAGCTTGTTTTGATTTCTCAAATTTAAGTCATAATATACGTAAATAAGTTTTTACAAAATTATTCAGTACTGATTTATACCAACACAGAGAAATTTTATAGTAAAAATTACTACGTATGCTCCGTAGGCACAGTGGGATATACTCGATTTATGACGATTTTTTCCTATAAAACAGTAAAAATCGTCATAGGTTGAGTCTATCCCACTGTTCCTGCAGTACATAGTAATTTTTACTATAACATTTCGTTAAAACTAGTGATCATATGTATACATATATATATATATAGAAATTTTTATAATAAAAATATTAAAAATCGTCATAGGAATTGAGTCTATCCCACTTTTCCTACAGTACATAGTAATTTTTACTATAACATTTCATTAAAATTAGTGATCATAAAAAGAAATAAAAATAAAAACTATTAAAAGTATTAACGGGGTCTGAAAGCCAATTAAAAATTCAAATTTCGCGCCGCAACCAGGAGTTAGTTGCCCTCCGTTATGTAATTATCTATCATTTTACAAAGTTTCAATAGTTATTATAACGATATATCATCGAGAAAACCTTGAAAAATATAAACAAATTGCATTTTTCAAGGTGTTCTTGGCGACATATTATTATATAATTATTTGAAAATTATTATTTACAAATTTTGTAAAATAAAAGATAATTACATAACGAAGGGCAACTATAACTCCTAGTTTTTCATAATACTGTTTTTATTAATTGTTATATAAGTAAATTAGTTGTATTTTCGTCTGCTATTTTGTGGCGCGAAATTTGAATTTTTAATTGGCTTTCAGACCCTCTTAATAAAAGCCATCGTCTTACGAGAGTGACATTGAACTAACCGATCTTCCCTTTACAGGTTTCATGCGAGACGTGACCGGCAGCTACAACGTCTGCTTCCTGTTCATGGGTTCGTGCATGGTGCTGGGTGGTCTGCCGCTGCTGTTCGCCCCGGAGGACCCCAAGAGCACGTCCGGCGACGCCGAGGCCGGCAAAACCGACGGGAAGGACGCCGCCGCGACCCCGACCAAGGAGTGAGAATGCAGCTCGCATTTCGTAGCATCTCCGCACTTTCCTCCGACACTATATTATACGAGCGTAAACGACGGAGTACACCGAGAGGTGCACGCGCCGCTTGCGGGTCGATTTTAGAAATTTTTGAGATCCAAACCGGGATGCCGGAAAAATTTGACGGCGATGTTGTCTGCTTCGGTACCCGGCGGCCTGCATTGAAAGATTCTTCGTTGATGTTAGTCTCTAAATATGAATTAGTGAAAATCCTGCGATTTCACTAATCTTATGTGTGTCTGAATAGTCACACATTCTTAGAGTGAAAAGTGTGATCCCACTAATTTCAGTTAATTAGTGGGATACTTTTAGACCTGCAATGAATCACTGTGTATAAATGAAATTTCATTAATTCAGATTTAGAGAGTAGGCGGTGCGACTTTATTCGGTTGTTGTAACAACGAACGATGTACACTTATTTGTTCGGATTACATTAAAGTAAGCTCCGCTGATGTATATGCGTGTATGTACCAAATTCTGCTTCGATAGCTTTATGATTTATGCTCTTCGACAATGCCGAGATCATAGTAATTTGATACTTATCCTACTTTTGAGGTTGACCTTTTGGAACTTTCGATATAATGCCTTGTGACTTTGGGAAAGCATTTCGACTAATTTACTCTCGGCGAAATTAGCGTCTTTTTCCTTTAGCGATCGTATCAAGATTAAACACTGAGAGAAATGACTATATAGTAAACAAATTACTATGCTCTATGGGAAAGTGGGCACAGACTGACTTTATAAAAAAATTACCACACTGAGAGAAATTTTTTAGTAAAAATTACAATTCTGTTTTGAAACGCAGGGACAGGCTCGATAAATAAAAAATTTTACTAGAAAGTTTAATAAAATTTGTTAAACGTCTAGTAAAATTGACTGTAAATCTAGCAAATTTTAATAAACTTTTTAGTAAAATTTTTGAATTGTCGAGTATGTCTCTGCGTTTCAAAACAGAATAGTAATTTTTACTAAAACATTTCTCTCAGTGCATACTTTAGGGTATAGTAAAATTTACCAGACAACTTTTACTATATATTATGCAGCATAGTAATTTTTTTCATAACGTCAGTCTGCGACCACTTTCCCATGCAGTATACTAATTTTTACTATAGAAGTACAGTAATTTTTACTAGACACTTCTTTCAGTGTATTGAGATTAATAATTTAGACGTACGTTTACGAGATTTTTAGTGATATCTTTTAGCGAATATTAAAATACATTTACTATATTTTATCATCTCATAAGAAGAACGATGCCCATGAAAGAGACGTCTACTGCAGTTTGTTAATCTCCAGAGCCCCCCCTAGATAATGAAATATTGTAGAAGCCAGTTCTGCTCGTTTATAAAGGCGAAGGTCGCCAAGTTGGAGACGATCGACGGTTTTTCGCGGTTGAAATCGATTATCAATATGAAAAATAAATAAATAAAAAAAAAGCGCCGATCAGAGCTCGATTCGGTCGGCCATGAGTCACTGTTAAAATTAAATAGATCTTAAGTGTTAACCGTTACAATGCATACAGGATGTTTATACCCTCGAGGTGCTGCCGAGCCCCGGGGCTACTGGAAAAAGTAAACCGCTAAAATATTCGTCCAATAACATTTTCGAAAAAGAAAAAAAAAATACGCTGACCAGCTAATGCAGATTAAACTATTCCCATTATTTTTCCAAGTGAAAAAAAAGACAGAGAGAGAACGAGATTAATTAAGAGATGATTTCTATGAGAGAAAGAGAGAAAATTCATTGAAGCTGGAGAATAAAAGAGGAGTGTAATAGTTATATAAAAACCAGAAACTATAATAATTTTAGGGATATCTATATTTTTTGCCGTGGCGATTGTACAGACGGAGTGCGACTTTTGCGCGCCTCCCAATCGCCCAACCTGACTTTCAACGAGAAATACTTATAATTTTTCTTTGAGACAAGAGGATGTTCTTCGAGCGACGCAATTATGTCAAAGCAAAGATTCAAAACTCAATCTGAGCGTTGGAAAACCGACTATTCGAGAGGGACTTTATACGACCCCATACTTGATCGACTGTTCTTTATTCGATTATGGTCATCACCCGTCATTTAGCAGGACAACCTCTCGTTTCAAGTATTTAAAAAAAAAAAAAAAAAAAAACAAATTAGAAAAAAAAGTAGTTTAATATAATAGAGACGTCCAAACTCGCGCACGAAGAGACGTCGTAGCAAAATACCTTGTACAAGTGCTCTCTATGTTCCAATACTTTTGAAGAATCCCGTTTTTTATCGTCGCTCAACGCGCGGAGCGATTCACCCCTTCCTCCCCCCGCGAAACTAAAGAAACGAAGAAAGGCTCTTTTTTTTAGGTTCGTTTTCTTTTCGTCGCGTATCCGTTGAACCGCGAGACATTTTAAACGCATATGTATAATAATCGTTAGTTGTGCTTTGCGCGTAAATCAATATAAAAAAAAAATAACATTTGTGTCGAGACTCTCGAGGAAGCTTATAGCGATTTTAAGCTACCGAAAGTATGTAAGTCCATCGTATGATGCATCCCTCTTTAAACGCGATAAAAAATATGTTGCAAAAGTCGCATTTGTGTTTTCTGTAGGCAAAGAGGTGTGTGTGTTTGTTGTTTCAGCGAGTCGCGTTTTTCCCTCCCCCACCTTGCACGCAAACAAAAAAAAAAAATAAAATAAAATAAATAAATAAATAAATAAATAATCACCGCGTTGACGTGAAAACTCAGTGCATAGACGACTGCCGATCAATCAAATCGAAATGAAGCCAAAAAAAAAAGAATGGGAGTTCTTTTTCTGTTTCCAATGCATTATCGCCAATAAACGTTGACTGCGTCGTTTCGTAAGTGCGGTGTCTGTATATCACGTTTCACGAGGAAAACGCGATTTCACTTCGTTGACTACGCTGGATGTGCGCGTCGATTTAAATAATGAAAAATTCAAATTACTGATTTGTAAGTTCAGCGAAGGTGTCTTTTCGAAGGTAGGAAGGCATAAAAAAAGAGGCCAACATCGAGTTTACATATTTCAACCATTCGATATTCAAAATAGACTTACACTTTTGAAAGGCAGATTTTCGAAAAGGTTTCCTATGTCATAAAAAAAAAGAGAAAGGAAAAAAAAAACGTAAGGAAAAAGTTGCTGCGGTGATCGCGTTAACGCATCCGTCGTCTCGATCGAAAAGACACTTTTTCGGGATCAGTGTTAAAAAAAAAACTACATTCTATCTTCACTGTGAGCGAAATGCACTTTAGTAACGTAAGCAATGATTTGTAACTGTAATTTTTGTATCGCTCTCGTATTTAATGAAAAAAAAAAAAAAAAACAAAACAAAATGTGTATATTCTAATGATAAAGAAACAACAACAAAAAAATTAAATAAATAAATAAAAAAGTGAATGAATAACGAATACGCGAAGCCAATTTTTCACGGAGGCCTTCACGTTCTAATAAGGATCCGCTTTTATTTCTTCCGTTGTATATCTCTGTATCGTTCCACCGAAAGTTTTATAAAGAGACAAAATAAAATGAGGTATTCCACGTCGAAGCGATTAAAAAAAAAAAAAAAAACTAGAAGAGAGGGACAGTTTGATCGAAGAAGGGTTGAGAAGGTGACGAAAGTTTTGAAATAAATTCGATGGCTGTGTTACAAAGAGATTAAAAAATGTGGGAAAGGAGGTGGGAGAAAAACGAAAGCTTTCGAGAGTCGAGGTGTGTAGTCTAATTTTACGAAATCCCTCATTTTACGTGTGCGTGCAAGTGTATGCGAGGTGAGTTAAGTTGATGCGAGTGCCTGCTTTTAAATTCGCAAATTAAGCGAGACGAGAGACGGAGATATATACTTGTAATTGGAGGAGTTGATTTGCGCCAAGTGCTAATCAAACGAGCCAATTGCAGGTTGCGACTTTTTAAAATTTATATTTTCACGCCGTAATCCATTGCCTATCTTGTTCAATGTATTTTTTAGCGATTTAAGAAGAATAGGAGGTGGTGTGCAATTATCGCGAAGTATAAAAAGTTCTAAATGCAACTTCATTTTTTTTTTTTTTTTAAGCGAGTCTATAATTTAAGAAAAATTTATTTCCGTTAGCATCGTGTATTACTTTTATAATGATTAATTGCGTTAATTATGTGTTACCTTAAAGCTTGCGTTGAAATTAATTTAGATAGAAAATTGTTTTATCAAATGCTCCCTTTAATGAAATCTTAAAGCGGCATGTGTATAAATTTAAAGGAAAAAAAAAATGCGGATGAAAATGATTTTTATAAGCGTTTAAGAAGACGTACGCCGACGGCATATGTATACTTCGAGGCATAAAAACGAGGTAAAACGAATTTTGAGGTGTTTTCGCATGAGGATTCATTTCGTCGTAAGCACGGCAAAGTTAAGCGTTTTACGCAAAAACGAACAACGCCAATATATCTTTCCATCGTCGTTGAATAATCATTTTCCGTTCGATCGCATTCGTTGAACCAAAAAAAAAAAGAAGAAGTAATAAAAGCAACAAAAAAAAAACCTGCAAGATATAACAAACGTGAAAATTTAGTCATTTTTCATGCAGATTGTACGAGTGATTTTTCGACCAAAATATTAGCGAATTTATTTTTATACACAAAGGTATAATCGATGTATTTTGTACACTTCTGATATAAAAAAAAGAGATTTAAATGAAAAATAAAACCAAACGGTTGCATCTGAAAAATTTGCTCAAGTGCACGCGAGCCGAGAATTTTTCTTGCCGTGATTACGAAAGAATCTGGTCACCGGAGAGCGTATAATACTATTTGTTTTTCCTCAAACACAAAAAAAAAACTCATCGACATAACGAAAAAAGTAAAAAAAGAAAAAAAAACGAGACGAGCACACGATGCGAACACATTTAAAGAGAAGAAAAAAAAAAAGTATATTAATAAGAGCGAGCGCATCTCACCGAGCGTCGGTCCCTCGGTCTCGAAGTGCAGATACACAGAAGGTGTGGCGCGGATGATGGACGCCGTGTATTTGTAAAACGCGTAACTTTTAAGCGATACTCCTATAAGACGTACACTGAATCAAGGAGAGGATTGCCTCATCCTTTCTTCTGGTCGGGCACAGAAACATTTAAAAAAAAAAAAAAATGGACTTTGATAATAAACCCAAAAGGACGACCAGCCTTTTTTCCCCACACACACAGAGGAGCCGCGACTGTAAGATGTAGACGCGGACCTCGAAAATTTTTTGTGCGATAATGTATATTGCGTGTGAAACATTTTGTTGACGAGGCGTGCGCGCGACTTGGATGCGGGAGCATAGCAGTCTCGGGTCGATTTATAGGGGAGAAATCGCGTGAGAACCTATTTGGCTGAGCACGAAACTTTTGTCGCGCTTGTTTGCGCGAGAAGTTGGAATGTTCGTTATTTCTTTTTTTTTTTTTTTTTTTTTGCGACGAGAAGCCTCTCACGCGGGCGACTATTGTCCTAATGTTTAAGAAAAATTGGTAAAATAAAAAAATTGCTTGAGAATAATTTATTTGTTGTGCGTTAATTTATTTCGATGACCCTCGCTTATTAATTAATTTTTAGTATAGTTCAAGTTAGTATTTATATGAATGTAATTATTGTTAGCGAATCGTTAAATTCATTATAGAAAGTATTTTTTATTATAAATTTGTTATTAAATGAATTTTATTTTATTTTTAATTTTAAATAATAAATAGTTTACTATGTAAGAACACTTTTTTTCTTCAAATTATATTCATTTAACTTTTTTCATTTTACTTAATGTTTGTCAACGTAAATATTCAACCTGTCGTATTATCTTTTGTTAGATAACGAACATTTAAATAAATGTAATGGTCAAATACTTGAAGCTGATTAATTATCAGTATTCTATGTACAATGAAAATATTTACTTATTTTTCTCTACTGCGTATTATTTTGCAATATTAATGAGGAAAAATATTGTTTATCGAGTGACAATTTCTACATACTTGTTTCTGCATATCTTAATTAAGTACCATATAATACAAAAATGTAGAGTTCCCCAACGCTTTTTTCGAGTTTTTCTTTTCAGTATCATTTTTACTTAATTAACTGCAAAAGACAGATGAAGCTTCAGCCGCACCGAAATCCGAATCGATATAAATTCTGAGATAAACAAGAACCTCCAAAGTTTCGAATCTCCCAGACACGTGATCCCATACGGATCCTCTCGAAACCGCCACGATGATCCCCGAAAAACCACCAGATTCCAAAAAAGCATAATGGAAACATGTTGCACCACGGACGAGTGCGTCAACAAATCGAGTAAGCTTCATCTTTTTTTTTTTTTTTTTTAAACACAATTTGAGGTTACCATTAAGTCAATAATAAATAGTCAATAATAAATAACCTTCTCAGACGAGTGTCTTCGAGCTGCATTCGAGTGTCACCAAGATGTGGCTGTACGAGCTTCCGAGGGCTGGAAGCTCAAGTGGACTGACCCCGGACCCGAGATCAAGGTGATACATTCCATCGTCCCAGGGCCTTTCGCGGGGCCTAAGATCCTCAAGGCTCTACCCTATCAGCTGGTCAGCAAGTGTGGGAGTTGCGTTGCGAGGAATCGACCGAGATTGCGAAATGGTATACCCGACCCCTGGCTCGAGTACTTAAATTACGATGCCTGGAAAGAGGATCAAGAGTTCGTTAAGAGATGTATAAAGATCACGGATTACGTGTGGCAGAAAAAGGGACTGTCTCTGCTGCAGGGCATTCCCGATCCTTGGAAATCAGGTCAGTAATTGTGCACACCACGCGATGAAAAATCTAACGAGATATGTTATACCTAAAATAATCGATAAAATTGTATTTAGGGGAACTCGGGGCATAGCGGGCCTTGGGGAAAGGGGACATTTAAACCAACAAGTTTCATATATAAATTAAAGAATTTGTATTATTACATTGCAGTATTACTGTATATAATTTTTGTATGTATACACAGTAATAATGCAATGTAATAACAATCAAAATGCTCTAATTTTAATGAAACTTGTGAATAAATGTTTTTCACATACCAAATTATATAAGTTTTCTTTTTGTACTTAAGGACTTCTAGTCCGTTTAATTATTAAATAAATAAATAAATAAAAATGCAACATATTTAATGTGGTGTTCCACTTTGCCACGAGTTCCCTTAGATTTACTTTATGTATTTTTTGAAAAGTTTTCTTTTTTTTTAAAATAAAAATTATAAACGATCATTTTTTAATAGCTGAAAGTGAAATAACAATTCATATAGACTTTATAAGCAATTAACAATTAGTATTTGATTTATTAGAATCAAGAGTACAATTTACGATTAATTATTATTTCATAGGTGAAGCTGTTTATAAATATTTAAAAAAAAACAAAAATAGAAATTAAACTTTATACTTTCGTGAATATTGAGGAGTAAACGAACTTTTTATACTAAAAAATTTTTCATCATAAATTGCAATAATATAATACAAATTAAAAATTCTTTTTTTTAAATACATTTTCAACAACATTTTCTATAATGCAATTTTTGATACACATAAAATTACTAATAATTCGCTATAATAGCTGAAAGTTTAATACTTAATTTACTTTTTAATAGTGATATTTATTTATTTATTTATTTTTTTTTGCTTAATTTTCTCTAATTTTTATTTCCCGCATTTGAATAACAATTTTCAGATATACCTTGTGCGTGTGAAATCAAAAAGGGTGCGAAGAAGAAAAAGATATCGCAGAATAAAGAATTCACCGGACGTCGAAGTTCAGCGAGCGAAAGAGAATCGCCCAGCCGCCGAAGTTCAACGAACGAAAAAAAAACTCCCAGACGGCGAAGTTCGACGCACGGAACTCCCAGACGAAAAAGTAGGAACGAAGAAGAATCGCTCAGTCGAAGTGAGTCGGTAAACGGGGAATACCCGCCTGGGCATCAGAATGCAAACCACGAAAAAAAATCTCCCAGTCGTAGAAGTTCAATTAACGAAGAATCTCCGAGGCGTCGCTCCAGCAACAGATGCGCAGAGAATACCAAGCGAAGGATAAAAAATACCGAAATTCACAACAAAGAACTCATTAGAAGGCGAAGTAAAAGTGTGGGCAAAGCTGTTAGATGTGCAATGTGTTACGCGGTTGAACCTTCTGAAACTGCGTACGTTTGTTACGGAGGAATCGTCCCTGCGTGCCTCAGAGATTATTTCGAGGAGTGTCCAATGCGCCGAAGTAAAGGTCACGAGGAAAAATCCAGAAGACATCGAAGTAAAAGGTGCGACGAAGAGCCAGTCCGACGATCGAGAAGGAAGTGCGATGAAAAAGTGCCTACCAAACGAAGGCATAAAAACTGCGACGTAATTTTAAAGGACTGCCTCAAAAGTTGTGAAAAACTGGTCGAATGTAAAAAGAAGTGTCGCCAAGATAGACGCTCGAAATCAAGAAGTAAATATAAAACGAAGGAATCAACAGGGAGACTTTCGTGCGCAACGAGCGAGGACTCCAGTGAATTATCCGTCGAGGCGCTAAAGAAGTCCAGAAAGCGCTGCGATGCGACGAAACACAAAGTCGAGCAAGAAAAAGCTCCTCCTCGTTCGGTGAAGAAATTAAGGGCCTGCAGCGGATTCGAGAAAGTCAAGCAGAGGCTGCAGGAGTTGGAGAACGATCTGAAGGCCAGAGAGGCGGCGAAAGAGCTCAAGTTGCGGGAAATGGAGCAGCTGTCGAAACTGAGAAAGAAAGCTTGCAAAGAACGAAAATATAGAGTGTGTAAACAGTTTTGCAAACAGAAAGGCAACGACTGGTCGGACGATGAGGCGATGGATAAAATCAGATGCAACTGGAAAGAGCCAGTGTCTTCTAGAGCCAACTGCTGCTTAAAACGTACTGAATGTTCGACTCTCACTGATCGAAGTAAAAATAAGGAAGTAAAGGAATCTACGCCCTGCAATAACAAAGTAAGTGCATTCAATCTTCGGCTCGATGAACCTAGTGCTCTGAAAAAAGAATCATCGAAGGAATCGACAAAAAGTCCGAAAAAAACAGAAGCACCAAAGGTGGCTTCCCACGTCGTCAGAGACTCCAAACCCCCGCAAGCTCCCATAAAAAGTATATGCAAGAAAACGAAACCAGTAACAGCAAAGGTGCATTCGCCGACGAAATCAAAAGTAAATCCTCCATGTTCCGCTAATCCTCGCCGAGTTCTCTACAACGAGGAGGCACAATCGTCAACCAGAACGAGTTCACCCTGTTCTCCAAGCCAGCGACGAGTGTCCTACGACGACGAACCTCAACCATCATCCAGAACGTGTTCACCCTGTTCTCCAAGCCATCGACGAGTGTCCTACGACGACGAACCTCGACCATCATCCAGAACGTGTTCACCCTGTTCTCCAAGGCAACGTCGAGTTTCTTACAGTGACGAACCTCAGCCACTCATGGCCAGAACGAGTTCCCCGTGCTTCAGAAAATGTCATCAAGGATCCAACGACGAGAAACCATTTACATCCAGATGCAATTCATCGAAGAGTCCACGTTGCATGCCGATCCCCAGAAGCGCGAGTACCATCTCCCCAAAGGAATCCAAAGAAAGTATGGAAAAGTTCCTGGAGGAGTTAGACAGTAGGATCGAGATAACGCAGGACGCCCTGAACTCGCCGTGCATGAAGTCCGTGGCTGTCCAGCCATTCCAGAAGGAGGCAACTAAAATTTGGCGCTGTCCCGGTAGGGAGTTTTGCCCCAGGATGAGGGAAAGGGCGGGTGGTGACGAGGACTCCGAGCTGTTCGTAAGAAGAGTGCGAGTCAGTGAAGCTGTTGATAGGGACGTTCAGGTGGTCGCCAAGCTCGAAGAGACTTTCAAATTCAACAAAACGTACGTCGAAAATGATAAAGATTCGGTCGCTTTTGACTGCAATGCAGGAGCCAGTCGGACTTATCAGCAACGGTCTTATCGCGCTGGTGCGTTGGCGGACTTCGAGAGGAGGCAGAAAGAAATTGAAGAAATGGAGCTTTTCGTAGAATCCTTTTCCGAGCGCGACTGTTGATCGAGGTTTCATTATTTTCTATAGGGATTTTAAAGGCTACGAATTTATATAAATATATATAGACTTTATAAGCAATTAACGATTAGTATTTGATTTGTATTAGAATCAAGAGTACAATTTATGGATTAATTTTAAGCTGCTATTTATTATTTCATAGGTGAAGCTATTTGTAAATATTTAAAAAAAAAAAAGACAAAAATAGAAATTAAACTTGATATCATTAACTTTTGTGAATATTGAAGAATAAACGAACTTTTTTATTATACTACAGAAACTTTTCATCATAGAGATTTCAAAAATATTTACAAAATTTCAATAGATTCTTTTTTAATATAAAGTTTTTAAATAAATTTTTTAAAAACACTTTTTATAATGCAACTTTCGATACACATACTCTCTAAATCTGAATTAGTGAAAATTCTCCGATTTCACTAAACTTAAGTGAATAGTCACATATTCCTAGTGAAAAGTATCCCACTAATTCAATTAGTGGGATACTTTTAACCTGCAATGTATTACTATATACAGCAAAATTTCACTAATTCAGATTTACATAGTAAAGTTACTAATAAATCGCTGTGAAATTCGGTCGAAATCATTATAAGCTTGGCGATATCGTACATAAATGAAATACCAGTATAGCACTGATTAAGTGATCAAAAAGCACTAGAAGTGAAGAGCGCGTCAAAATTTTTGTTTTTCACTTCGCCGCAGAGTCTTCTTTGATTTTACGCGCGCGTGACGCGTTTTTATTTACGAGGTCCGATTATCTCGGCCGGTGTCTGACGTAACGATCGCCGCGCGCGCGGCAAACACCTCGACTCTTCGTGGACGCGGAATGCGCGGCTTTCGGAATAAATAAAAGCCCACGACGGAGCGATCGAGCGATACGCGCGCCTGCAGGCGCGATGCACGTCCAGGGTCGGATCCATTAGATTAATTCTTCAACGTGAAAAATTTGTTGCTCGGTTTACTCTGGTAAATCTGGTTTTTATTTTTAGAAGCAATGCTCGATGGAATTATTGACGAAGGAATTGGATCGCTTTTTATTGTTCACTCGTGGGGATCGGGAGTATAGGCGACGGTAAAAATTTATATACGGTTTGAGTCCCTGTAGGTTTAAACAAAGATTCTACAGCTTCTATTTTCAAATAATTTTATATCGACTGCTGAAGTTGATATACGTATAACGATATTTTTGTAAAAGAATGCAGCTTTGATTTTCAATCAGAGTAATTTAATTTTTGTTCTCGCAATAAATTGCTTTAGTGTTTTATCTCGCCATTAGGAAAATTTTCAGTGGAAGAAGCAATTAATCAATTGATAATGGAAAAATTAAAAAACTCGCTTTTTTTTATTGAACGTGGTTAACAATCTTGGGTTTTGTGCGTTTTTCGATAGGAGATTATTACACAAAAAATTTGTTTTATTTTATGCATTTCTTTGTGTTCTCTTATCTCCATAGAGAATAATAATTAGTAAAAATTGTGTTTATAGTTGTGGACTTTAATCTTACAAACACTAATACAATGTTCCTTTCATGTCAGTTTAATTCTAAACACTATTTTAATATTTAGAATTTTATTATTATAATTATTTTAATGTGAAAAAAAAAATCGAATATTTACAACAAATTGATCGTGAGTAAAAAGCCACAGCCACCAGAGAACCGCACGACCACGTGGATCAGTTGGATTTTTCTCCGTTTTTCATTGCGATCGAGAGTCGCACGTACATCTAAGATTTTATATTACCGATAATCTTGAGCGCGCATTGCGGTTCCGATGTTATACGAGAAATTGCGCGAAACATTACAAAACAAAGTATTTTTTTTCGATAATTATATCTCTACCTTTCATGTGCGAAGTGTACACCTTTCTAATAATCATTTCGTCAGTACTGACATGAGTAAATCGATAACTTATGTAAGATAATTTATCACATAATTTTTTTTACAAAAACTACAAGCGCTCATATAATAAACAATGATGCATCTTCAAGTATAATTGTTAAACAAAAAGAAAAATTAAAAAGTAGAAGAATTTTATGATTTAAGAAATTGTCTTTCATACGTTATTTGAGTTAGATATTATTATATAAAAAAAAAAGCATGAGCGAAGTCAGTTATAAGAAGTAAAAAAAAACATCTTTGATTTCCATCGTCTCTTATCCAGCTCGAATTGAAGCGATAATACGGACTAATTTAAGCGAGCGATCCCCATCTCCCACTTAAGCCATCAAGACCCGGTCGCCCGTCAAATTGTCTTAATTACCTCTCGCTAATAAATTAACGTAGTCGAGCGAAAGAGAAATAAGAGCGAGCTGAGGGAAAAGAAAAAAAAAGAAAAACGCACTGCTTCGGCGATCGACAGTCGCAAAATAGCGTCACGTCCGATCGTCGTCGCGCTAATCGATCTCGCGATGCCGCGTCCACCGGAAAAACGCAATCAGAGGGCGGCGAAAGACGCGATGCACTGCTGCGGCCTAATTGGCCGTCTCAACGACGATTTCCTTGTGCCCGGCGGTGCCGACCAGCTGCCGCCGGATAATTGAGAAAAAAAGAGACCCCTCCTCCCTCCCCCGACTCCGGGGCTTTAAAGCACCGGATACGTACCCCGGGAGCCAATTGACTTTCATGCGTATATACGACGTGTGTTTTCGCGGCGGATGCGCGCGTCTCGTCCTTTTCTTTAGTTGCGCCCGTCTGTAAGTGCAATGCATGGCATGTAGTTATTATATAGGTGAAATGAAAAATTATACGAGTGACTTCGTAATGAAGGAAATGTTTAAAAAAATTTTTTAAACTCAGGAGGTGAAGATTTTTAAATAAATTTTATGATTGACGTTGTTTGTCTCGTAAATTTACGGATACACGTAAAATTTATTTAGCAAGTTAGTGACGGCAGAAGTGATAAAAACAGGGGTATTTTTTTTTGTTTATATTTCAGCAGGAATAAGCGTCGCTTAAAGTCGTTTTTCTCACTTTTGTAAAAAAGGATTTTTGTTTCGTATGTTTTCTGATCTAATTGAGCTCTTACTGATCGAATTCTATTCTGAATTTCGGGTGAAAATTGTATTTCAGATAATGTTTGTACGAGAAACGCTAAGTTAAAAAATATCTATTGATTTTTATCAATCATTTATTTTTAAGTACGAGTAGCCTTTAAATAAACGCGTATAAAAGTTCTTAAAAATGAAAATAATTTTAAGAATAACTACGATCTCTCTAAAGTTGAATAAGTGAAATTTTCACTTATTTTGTAAGTTACCATGATTTTCACACATAAATAAGTGAAAA
>JAWWEN010014137.1:0-22165 GCA_035582955.1 Sycophila texana | reverse complement strand
CGGTTACTCAGGGTTTCACAGATTCATAAGTTGATACTAAAGAACTATTACCATGAGGGGGCGCAACTGTAGCGCGGGTCAATTCGAAATACCAGAGCATGGCCATATTAGGCGCATGCCCATATTAGGCACAGGTACCTTAGTAAACGTATTATATATATTCCCAACCTTAATTGTACTTCCTATTTAAAATTCTTAGAATTTTCTTGATTTACGTTTAGAGAAATCCTTTTTACAATCAAACCACTCTGTCAGCCTAAGGAAAAAAGTTATTCCATGCCATAAAAAACGCAAAACGTAATTCAAGCGTAAGTCGCCGAGACCTCTTAATAAAGCAATTAAGCTTTTTTCTAAACACAATTTTCCAAACGAAAAATATCATCTTATAATCTCCATTCACTAACACTTACAACGTCCCATTCATTTTTCATGAGCCAACTCTTAAAGAGCCTCCGATTACGATATTATTATTCGATCTCACGTTACCACGTGGGCGGTGCACGAGAAGCAACTGCCACTCGGTAATTAATCGCGTCGTTAATTTCGTACCGCGAGGGCAGCCGACTTTTTATTGCACCGCTCGAATTTTATTTGCACGGCGCGTGGGATGACGATGAGAGGTGAGAGGTATACCGGGACGCGACCCCCCACCTGCGTACAGAGAAGATTCGCGCGTGTCGGGTGCGCGCCAACGCAGCGAAAGATTAATGCGCTCGACTGGGCGCGATTCATTAATGAAAATGTTGAAAGTGAAATTTATCGCTCGCACTTGGCAGGGTGAATGCCGCGCGGCGCTCCTATCGATGAATATCGCGTCGGTGTCACTTTTGGACCGGGGAAGTATCGCTCTTGCGTTAAGGTCAATACAAAAGTTCTGACGGTTATTAAATTTTTCAGCGATACTGTAAAAACCGATTTTGAAAGATAGTCGATTGAATCTTTTTAATATAGAATATTTTTTAATAAAAATTTATATTGCAGGGTGTTCGATTGAAATTTCAATGAAGTATATTAGTTCTTCATTTCTGCTGCAGAGCATCTTTGATTTTAAGAAAAATATTTATTTATTATATGAAAATAAGTAGTGCCTATTTAAACTATGCAGATAGTTTTTTTTTCAGTAAAAATTGCTAGGTGGTTCCATACACTGAGAAAGAGAATTAGTAGTTTTAATTAAATAATTCCTTTGTGGCAATTAATAATTTTATGAAAACTGATTTCACTGTTTAAAAATAATATTTAAAAGCAAAAAAGGCCTCCCCCCTTAAAAAGATATATTTATTTGAAGTATAACGAGTTCATCTTTTCAATATAGTGATTTTGGGATTAAGAAATTCCGAGTTCGATAAAAATTATCACATAAAGCGTTGCAAAAATTACTCAAACAAATCCTTATTTTTACAATGTTTGTGGTTACTGTTACTTAGTTGCAAGTAATTTTTGCCCAACACTTTAGAAGGGTAACTGTAAAGCGCACTACCTTTAACAAATTTAATAAATCGTCAACTCTATAAAAAAAAGCTATAAATAAGGAGCGTCTTGTTAAATTTAAAGGTAAAGTATTACAATAAAATCTTTCTCCAAATCTTTGCAAGACATAAGACCATTTAGAGAGAGCTTGAATTCTCAAGGAATCCTTAACAATTGAAGTCTCACAAAAGGATGGAAAAAAGGAGCCTTTCCTATCAATCCTTACAGCGTCTTCCTCGCTCCCGAGCGGAGCGGGAGACGAGAAACCGACGCTGCGGGGAAAAATAAGAAAGAGTTTACTCGGTATAGAAGGCGAGGAGAATAAAGATGGAGTCAATAAACTTACAGCGAGAATGGCCAGGAGGACTCGAGCTTCTGCGACGGACGTTTCTCGTGCTTCGCGGCATGTCGGTTCTCGATTCCGTGACAACTGCAAGCACAAAAACAGGAGACGTAATGAGGAATTAGTGGTCCGTTAGAGGAGGGCTGCAATCAGTCGACTCTGCTTCTCGAGTACCGAGGAGCTCAATAAATTTAATAGTCTCTCTAATGACTCGTTAAAGTCGAAAAAAAGTATCGCAGCATTATTCAGAGGAGAGCGCTAACGATTGTTACGGTCAATAGAAGCGCGTAAGTAGATAGTGCCCGTGTGTAGTCAGCCACTTCCTATCATCCAGTTAATAAATACATTATTATTGAAAAAAATACATTCTTATTTTTTTAATTCAATAACGATTTTTGTTTCTTGTTAAGAATGGTTAATGCAAATTTTATGTGGCTTGTTTCTTTTTTAGTAGAAATCATTAGCGCTTTCTGTGTAACGTCGCATTACTTGCTATACCACTTAGTACTAATAAGCAAGTGCAATTCAAAATATTTATGAGTATTATTATTAAAAAAATATATCAGTCAATAAATATATATATAATCTTAAAGTTATATAAAAATAAGTGAAAATTATCCGTATACGCTTATTTAACTTTATTGGTCATTCGATCTGAATAAGGAAACAACTTAGAACATAAAAATGACTTTACTACTGTCACAAAATATACAATTGTTGTTCACTTATTATAAACAAAACTTCATTTATTTACATAAAGATAGTACATAATTTTGTCTAAATATAAAAAAATTCTATTCATTTTTATCTCAACCTGAAAAAAGAGAGCAAATACTAAAAAACATAAAGAATTTATGAAACAGGGCGTGCGTGCTCTGGAAGAATGTATCGGCTTTCGCTTACACCAGGGGGAGAAAAGAAAATACAGGAACTCCGAGTGAGAAATAGATAATTGACCGGTGAATTGTTGGACATGCAGAAGTAGTCACGGAGAGGGAAAACGAGCCATAAGGTTAGGGTGAGGTGAGGCAGAGCGTAGTCACCGTCGCCGTAATAACAGCGATAACGATAAGCGAGCCAAAGGACTTGGGAGTTCCGGGGCTATCGGATTTCTCATATCGCTGCCCGCTCCCATTTACCCATCCCACCTTGTTCATTCTTCTTTCATTCCTCTGGAGATAGCTGTTTACTTCCCCTACACGAACTCTCCGTCCTACCCCCGAAATATTCATTTTTCATACATTTTTTTCTTTTTTCACCATCCAACAGAATGTACCGAGTTCGCAGTTACATACAGTCTCCCGATTCTGCTTGCTCTCCTCGTGCCTTTCATCCTTTAGCTCGCTGCTCCCCTTTTTTCCTCTCTCCCATATCCGTACGCTTCTAATGCCGTTTGTCTTCGGCCCCAACTCTTTTAACGTCTGCTCCCGATGCGGATCTCTCTTCTGGCCTGTGCGCACCGTACATCCTGAATATCGCAAGCCTCATTAGCTCTGGGTACGTAATGAAGCCCGGAATCCGTGGGAAAATGGAAAGTAGGCTGGGACGAGCTGCCAGGGAGGTAATTACGCCGCTCGCCGACAGTACGAGAAATGTTCGATGTGCCGTATAGAAAAACAATGAGGCGTTTCATAGTCCCTGTTAGTCAACGTTTTTTTCCCCACGGTGGTTATTAACTTTTCTATTTGAATATCAATTAATAAAGGATGTGCGGGAATTTCACTTATTCATTTTTAAAAAGTTTAATATCGGCAAATATGAATGAAAGAAATCCACGTGCACTTTTATAAAATAAAAGATATTCCTTCCACTGCACTTATTTAATTTTATAAGAAGACGTCCACTTGTCAAATAAGCAGGCTACTTATAACGCGAATATTTATATTTGATCTTATTTGAAATCCTTGAATTTCACTTATTCATAATTGTATATAAAATATAGAGTAAAATTTAAAAATTCAAAAATTTGTTCCCAAAATAATTTCGATAAATTATATATCATATTTAATCATAAATAAACAACTAATCATTGAACGATTATTTATAAAAAAAGGGTATAACCAGCTGACGCTGAAAGAAAACATCAGAAGTGCTCGTATGTGCAGAGAAGATAGGAAAGTATTGGGAACCCCCGGAGCGCGCCTTCCGAAATCGCAATTTATCGCCCTCTCCGCGCTGATTTCATTAAGAGCTCGAAACTTGCCACTTCGGGAGGGGCGTGCAAGGGCGAAAAAGCGAAATGGACGCAGCGAAAGACCGGCGAGCCCGAGAGGAGAGCGAACCGGGGACAGGATGGCTGGAGGCAAAAACGGCCTCCGCGATTCGCTCGTTTAATAATTCATTCTAATTAAAGGCGGTGAGGAGAGACCGCCGCTGAATAATCGAATGAATAAGCGATCGCGTCAAGTCACGCGCGAATCTCTTGGGGGTATCGAATTTGCAGCCTTCGCTGAGGACTTTCAAATTTCACGGGAACTCTCTGCCGGAATGTTCGAGCCTCGAACTGAACTTCTACTCTCAGCTTTCAACTTGCGATGAATTTTTTATTCATTCAGAGAGATTCAACGCGTTTTGCGCGTAAATTTGCCGATTTTTTTAAAAATAAAATTCAGAAGAGTATGTATGTGATTGCTAAGCAATATTATTTTTAATATACTCTAATTTTTGAGATTAGAAAATCGATCAGAATGGCATTTGTTTTTACGTTGGATTTTTAATTGGAAATTGAAATGCGGAATAATTTAGGTTAAATTTTAAGAATTTGAATTTTGGCAGTATTTAACCGGAAATAAATTCATTCAACTGAATTAATTGCTCCTTGAAAAGCTTTACGTCTGCAAATCTTGCCATTGCTTTTTAAAGAAGTATAGAGAGTATACTCAGTAAAACGATGGAATTATTTGTCTTGCATAAATTAGTAATGTATTGTACGTACAACAAAAGAAGACGTCGACATTAAAATACATACCGTCCAGTGCAGGAAATTTCATGGTAAACAATTCTTGTGGACAGCCCGCACGCAAGTTTATAAATGCCGCTTCTCTTTATGGATATATCCAGAGGTTGACATTCATTCCGTACAATTACAAACCACTTTTAAATAAATAACTTTGCAGTTTATAATTTCATAATGTTGATAATAAATTTTCCTAAATTTATTAAGGTAGCGGCTTAAAATCACCTCAAATCTTATGAGAAAGTTCACTTAAAATGGCAAACTTTAAATTGAAGGTAAGAAGGGTAATAAAAAAAAACTAATAAAAAAAGTACAAATTGCTTTAGGAATATTTAAAAAAATGGCAGCCACAAATACCCATCCAATTTAATTTTTATATTTAATTTAACTTGCGCATTTAAAGAAGTTCTTCTTTAAAACTATAAATAAAGGGAGCTGAATTAAGTGAAATCGTATTACGCGGAAGCAATCGATAAAAGCCCACTAAACTAACCATGCAGCCCTAATAAACCTTTTAAAAAAGTGCACTTAACCTATCACTAAACAGTCGTTCCTACGAAGCAGCCGAGAGAAGCGGAAGCTCATGCCTCGGCAAGATGGAGCGCCTCGGCGGGATCCTTCCGCGCGGCTTTAATATCGTTAGGGAGCTTTCCGCACCGCACGCACACCCAAAGAAAATTAAGCCTCCTACGCGCCGCCGGGCGAGTTCGCCCCGTCGTTGGCAACTTTTCCCTCGTCTCGGCTCCTCCACCCTTTGACTGTTGCTTCCGGGAGGGCTGATGCTGGCTCGCGGCAGCGATTCTATACCGGCACAGCCTCAATTTACTTAATAACACCTGATAATTGAAAACGCATGCGCATAATCGATATCACGTTGACTGCGAAACTATAAGCGCCTGCGGTTGCTGATTAATTTTACCGCGATGATGTGCTTGTCTTACTTTAATGGTGCTTCATGCATACACGATGGGAGGGGATTAAAGACGAAGGGTCCTTTTAACGGTAGCCGATTCTTTTGATAAATTTGATGAATCGATAAGTGTGTAATAATGGGTTTTGATGAAAGTTTGTTAATCTATATCAAGATTTGCTCAGCATTTCAAAGCGCAGCCAAGTTGCCCCGAATGACTACAACTGCAGACAAACTTTAACAAGAAAGTCGGCAATAATTCAAATCTGAGTAACTTCTACATTTTCCTCGAAGTTGACTGCCCGAAAATTTCCACTGGTAAAGTTCAACAATGGATTGGGAAAAAATTAAATAAAGGACACGTCCTTTAATAGTTATTAACTTAAGTATAGATTATGTCTGAATGGATTGTCCACAGAGTAGAGTATAAAAGAGAAAGTAAAACCTACGGTAAAAAAGTAAACAAATATTTAAATATTTTATACATTTTATGTTTAATCCTGTTATATTCTATAGTGAATATAGAACACGGTACCACTTTAAACAGAAAGTTTTTTTCAAGTTATGAAATAGCGACGGCTGACCGTACTCGCCTGTTTCTACTGCCTCGCGTATTTCTAAGCTGTTCGCTATATTAATACGGTATTTTGATAATAATTTTAATTTTTAATAAAAAAAAAGTACACTATTGCAAATCCCTGTCCAACAAATAATTTCATAAAAGATCAATTCAGTCACTGTAACGATATAAAAATTGAATAAGAAGCTCTCCCGGACAAATCCTCTTCTACATTTCTCACGGAAATATGCTTCAATTTCTGAATAAATCTGAATTTTCATCCACACAACGGCAAAACCCTGTTACTCCCCACAATACCTTTGTAATCGCAAAAATCCCTCGTCACCCGAAGGAAAGTCGAATATAGTCAACCCCAGGCGTTCTGCTCGACGGCGACTTCGTGCGACGATTTAGCAGCAGCCGAGCGGCTAAATTATACATACACAATAGGACGAGCAGTTCGATCGGGGCCTCGAGGAAATCTTCGCTCGGCGGGCGTCCCCTTTAAAAAAGAGGGAGCCGCTAGGAGGGGGGAGAGCAGCTGCCGCTCATTGTCTGGGCCGGAGGACACTTGACCTTTTCCCACATGTTGGAGTGCGCGCGCTCCACCGACAAAGTCGAGACGAACGCTTTGTGGAGGCCCCCCGGGCGAATTCGCGAATCTTCCGCCTGCTCCCCGGGCCAAGTGGCTCTGCGTGTTTTTTGCCGGACAAGGACGACACCCGGCGTGTTTTTCTTTTTTCGCGAACGCGCTGCTTCGATTCTTAAGCACGGCGATCTCATTCTTCGGCGATATGTTTCGGGGGTAGAGGGACCGGGGGATCTCCTTTGTTCTGCGACGAGTTTTCAGGTGACAGTCGCCTTGGGAGCGGCGGAGGGGGTCAAGAGCAGGGCGCGGAGAAACTGACAAAAGATTCTTTTATCGCTGAGTTTTGACTGTAAATAGGTTTTGCACCAGCGGACCCCCCCCCTCCTCCTCCCATTTGCCACTGAGGTAATAGTGCCTTTGGTTCATTTATACCTGGCGAAAGTCGTACCCTTCAATATTTTTCAAGATGTACATATTTATCTGCACTATTCGGTTTTGAATTTATTAGATTTGCGTACTTTACAGTTATTAGAAAAAGGTCGGGACTAAATGGAAAATATTAAGAAATAAAATGGCTAAAATAAATTGTTTCAAATTAAATAAATAACATTTTTTTTCTACATTCGAAAATTCTGTAAGTATTTAATCAAAAGGTTATCAATAAAATTCTAGTGCACTCCATATTTCATAAAAAATGCAATTAAAAAAAAAATTTTCCTAGATTTTAAATTAAATCACAATTTTGTGGGCAAATATATTTTATATTTCAAACAGTATGTATTTTACGATACGTTTTTCCATTTGTTTCCACACGTTTTACTATTTGTTATACAACAATTCATTGTGCAACAATTTGGTAGATTACATAAAAGGAATTAAGTTTTTTAATAAAGAATCTTATCTAAGTAGAAACATGCAGATACGGTAAGACGTCCGTCAATTCATAAACTACTTTCAAGTTAAAATGTCATGAAATTTCTGTAAATATTATTCTGCAAATATTTGTTAAGTATCCTTTACTTAATAAAGAGTTCTAATTAATAGTACTTAATAACTAAAATAACTAAACATTTTGTTTTTTAAAAAAAAATAATGATTTCTTGCAATTCTGAAATGCACTCTTTAATTTATACTTTTTGTTCAATTAATCAATACATAATAAGAAAAAAGTTTAAAAAATTCTTAATTGAAAAAGCCTATTGATTTAAAGCCTCTATTAACTCCCTTTACCATCAATCACACGATAAATTTACGAGAAAATCTGTCCATGGCCCCTACGCCAAATTGAAAAGAAAATTGACGCGGGCGATTAACCGTGGACACTTCTCGACGGACCCTCTTAATTCCCCACTGCAGTCCAGTCCGAAGGAATGACAAGTAGAACCGTCGCCAGAGCTTACTGAAGCGAGAAGCCAGCCGTTTCAAGGCGCAGAGAGCGCAAACAGCTGACGCGACAAAGGCGATGAAGTTCGAGGCGAAACTTGAAAGAGCCCGGCGGTCAGCCAGGAGGGGGGGGGGAATGGAACTTCGGTTCTTCCGGGGGGAAGTGGAGGGGTGCCGCACGAACTCTCGAGGCCCGCAGAGAACTCGGCCGCATTTTATGCGGAGTCGCTCGCTCCCACAACGAGTCCCCTAGGAAGGAAGTTCGGCTTCTCGTGCGGGCAGAGGCCCGAGGAGAGATTTTTACGTGCATGATATCTAAGCCTACGACGCGGTTAATAATGCTAATGGCCAGTGGCAAAAAGTGTACCTGAAAAACGGACGGCGCTTTCGTATTGTTTGTCAGGAACACTCGACGCGTGTCTGGGCGAAGTGCTTAGTGTGATATTAGTATCTTTTTTATTATATAATAAAAAATATGTTAATTAATTGTATTTCAGTGCGCAGTTGCACCTTTGCACGAACTCTTTTTGTAGTTATTTTAGTAAATTTGTGTATATTTTAGAAAGAAAAAAATGGTTTACATTTGAGCCGGAGATTACATAAATTTTTTAGTATTTTTCACTGATGTATGTAATCCAAAAGAAAGTTGGTCATCGGCAAATTATTGTCAATATATTTTTTGTTACTAGTGACATTAAACTGATTACGTACATGACCTTTTTTCGGATGTGAACACTGTGATTTACATAAAATATTAACGATAAGCATTTACAATTTGTAATTTAACAGTGACTGGCACCAAATCGAAATTCGATATTGTGAGCTTGGAATACGTAATGCTCAGGTAAGACGGGAATGCTCAACGCGTCAATTGTCGGTATTAACATTTACGAAGTTCGCACGGCTTCCGAATATTAAAGCTCCATTAATGTTAATCATTGATAGATATAAAACAAACTCATTTATTTATATAGACGGATTATAAGTTGCATCATTTCAAATATTGATGGATGTTTGTCATTTGAATGCTATCGTTAAATGCATTTTAAACGATTCATTCTACACGTATTTAACGAATTATGAACTCGCTCTTTTCACACTGTTAAATTTTCGCAACATTAATTATTAATTATTTAGTAAGTACTATTCATTCAAGTTGTTCCTGACGATGATAGAAGAAAATTAAACTTTGAATATATCTCAATGTTCTTTAATACTTTCAAATAAATAATAAATTATTGAAATCACACTGAAAAGAGAATTAGTAATTTCAAATAAATAGAAGAGTTTCTTTAATTAAACAAAATGATCTTCGAAACTTCTTAATTTTAGTTGATTCAGACATAGAATTAGTTAATACGAAGAAATTATTTATTTAGCACTCTGAAGAAATAATTAATAAAAACTACTAATTTTTTCACAGTACAAGAAATTCAGTGCATTAATTTCTCTTAAACCTCAATAATCCCACCACCTATACGAATTTCATGAGACTTCAATTAATATATACGTATAAAAGCAAAATTTAAACTCTATGAACCAAAACGTTCCCTGATAAAAAACTGATTTACTGCGTTTGTTCGAATGAAATGGATTCAGCGTACTAAAAAATGTTATATTTAAGCACTAGTACATAAAAATTGAATCGCAAACTTTATTTTAAACTCACGCTATTTTCTCTTCAATTTGTTGAAGTCGTTAAAAATAATGCCCCGTAAAAAGTAAAAAAAAAAAAAAAAAAGAAAAAAGAAAATGCGGAAACTCAATTTGTCCTCCATTCACATGAAAATCCAAATCCGAAATAATAAAAATAGCAATTACTCGAGTCGAGAGTTCCCGTGCTTGACGGCACATCGAGCCGTAAAAAAATTGAACCGCTTGCGAGCGGACGTACCCGAGCGACAGTTCGTTTTGCAGCGAGACAAAGCGGCCCTCGGTGCTCAAAATATATCGCGTGGGCACGATGCGCGTTGACACGGCAGGAGTTGCTAAGGTATTCCCGCGCCGCAGCAGCGTCTTCGGCTAAATTGCCACTCTCCTCGCGCGATCTCGCGAAATAATAATTAACGCCGCCTGAACCGGCCAATCTCGCTCGATAACCGAAAATTTTCCATTAATCCCACCTGGTTCCCGGACCTGCTACCCCGACGAGCGACCCCAAGGTCGGCAGTTAAGACGTCGAGGTGAATTTACTCTGTACGTCATTTTTTTTACATTTTTTTTTAATTTTTAAGGAATAATGAAATGTGCGAGTCGATTTTTCTTGGAGGCAAGGGACTGAGCTTTTTTAATCATCTTGTGAGTGCGAGCAAAAAGTAAAATGACTCGATATTAAGTTAAAAAGTCATTTTATTAATTAACCTTGTGCTACATTTTTCTTACGATTTTCTTCAAATATAGGACTCTTGTACTTTCTTGATTCGTTTTTATAAGAACGAGACAATAGCATGAGGTATTTTACTTTCCACTTGAGATAAAAAAAAGGTTCGCTCTATCTTTTCGAGCTTGAAGTAATTGCCAAGACAAAACGAAATAGACAATTTCAAATTTAATTAAATATCTCGTTCACAGAAGAAGCACCTTTCAGATTCCTTAGATTTTTATTATTTAAAATATGCAATGCTGCATATTTAAAGAAATGCAACGCCTTTTTTTGCAACAAAAATTCATAAAAATATTCATTCTAAATAATGAAATTGTCTGTACCATTCGTTAGAATAAATATTTCATTGCACGTTTCGTTTAAGTAAAAAAAATGAATACATAAAAAATACATCAGTAATTCATGAACTTGTATTAAAATTGAAAGAATCATCCTCTCTAATAACTGCACATAAATGCAACAAATCAATAACGTTCAATTAACTTAACAGGCTTGACCATGTGATTAAACTGTTTAATCGCTCGTCTTAGTGTATCCCTCGTCAAGCCTAATTCAGTGATTCAAAGTCAGGTTATAACGAGCAACAGCGCATTACGTAGCCCCCCAAATTCCCCAAAGCAAGGCGCTCAAAACAAAAAAGGAAGTAAACGAGATCCCAAAAGCGCGACGTACAAATAAAATTAAACGTTTGAACGCACAAAGCGCAAACTTTTTAGTTATTAACTGCCGTGCGTCGGCGAGCGGCGCATCAAACCCCCAAAGAAATCCATTGAAACGAAGGGGGTAAACACGAGGGTCCGCGCGGCGAAATGAGAAAATGCATTATACACGAAGCTGGGGGTGGAGAAACAGAGGGAGAGAGAGAGGGAGAGTGTCTAATGGGACATGGAGGTTCCCCTTTTTTTTCTTCAGCCTTAGCACGGCCGTGACCAGCCTCGACCTTTATTCACTTGGCCCTGGGTTAAGTGGACGGAGTGGTCGGACTCGTACCCGAGACAAACTGCACTCTAACAAAAGAGATGGTAATGCTGATGTTGCTTTTTTAATTAGCCACTAATTTCGTTTTCGTTCCTCTTACATTTTGAATTTTTAAGCTACCGTCCGTTGTTATTTAAACGACTCATTGACCAATTTTTTACTATGAACTACTACTTATTGATGCAAAAATTTTATTGCTGTGGTCAATCATCAAATTGTTTATCTCCCATATTATATTTATTCATTTTAATTTACTGTATTGTAACATTTGGTGTATAAAAAAATTCACTAGTCTGTATAAAAAACTCGATCTAAGCTGAGGGAGTTGTAATACTTATGGTTACGAACGTGTACTAAAAGGGTTGTAAAATTCAGGAATGTAGTAGTACCTTGCCAGTTCGAAATGGCTTCAGCATTTCCTTCACTGCTTAAATACCAAAACAATCAAATGAAAAATCACTGTACGATACTTCTAATTCGATGGGATACTAAAGAAAGTCTCACTAGAGTTTCAAGGAAAATGATTTGAAAAATTGTATGCTTCGGCGTAACGTTTATAAAACCATTGTTCTCATAGAGTTTTTAATAGAAGGACTTGAGATTGAAAATAGACACTTATAATACCATTTCGTAAAGCATCGTGTAGTCATTTTTCATATTACTAATAAAGAAACATCGCAGATGGTACAGCACAGGCTGTTATCGCTAATCAGTAGAAACATACGAGTATAATCAGACAATGGTGTTTTCTTACTTTATTTTTCACTAAGAGACTGCGCATTTTTTTTAAATGAATCTGCGGTCTGTTAATGATATTTTAGAATGCTAACTGTTTTTAGTTGTCCAATTTACTTGTAATGTTTGCTTTCTGATATATCGATTTTAAATCGTAACAATATCTAACTACACCATTCCAAATTTATTTTAAAAGTAACTTTTTCTTCCTCAACCAATAAATAATTAATTTAAAAAATTAAAATATCTTTTTCTACATCCATTAGAAATAGTCTATTTAGTCAATACTTTTTTAAACACTCTCAGATAACAGCCTTTACAAGTACCAGGCTGCATTCCACATTCTCTCTAAAAAAATCCTAAAACAATTCACGTCCACGGCCATTGTACCGCCAAAACCACGGGCATTGTCCAGCCGAAAAAAAAACAATTCCACATACACTCAAACTCGAACGGGCGGGCAAAGTTCTCGAGGCCGGTCCTCGTAAACCAGCGGGCGGAAAGATCAGCGGCGCCAAGAGCCGGGTCGGTCAGTCGCGTTCGCTCGCGGCGGGAAATTAAAATATCGAATGGCGGCTAATAAAGGCGGCCTCGCCTTTACGCGTCTCGGCCCTGCCGCGCAGCTCCCGGGGGCCGCATAATCTCGCCGATCGATCGGCGCGTTTACGATGCAGTAAAGCTACGCCTGGCGGACAGAGGCTGTGGCCGGTCATCAAAATTTCACGGGGGTTAAGCGAGACATGATTCACTCCGAGTAGGGACCGCTTTGACTCTTTTTTTTTTCGTAAACGATTCTCGTTTCTTTTTTAATACCGCGAAGGAGGAGGGCGTGGGGATTTTTATTGCTACATCATCGGATTTATTTATTTTCCATTCGCTGCATTATCGGTCTAGCTGTAAGATACTTTATGGCTTACCGAAGGGACTTACGGCGTGGCAAACTTTTTTTTCTCTCTGACGGATTTATTCGCGTGTAAATGTAAGTTCGACCAACTGATTCAATGAACATTGTTGTTAAGACGTGTTTAATACTTGTCTGGTCTGGAATTTAAAAAATAAATTAAATTGTACGTAATGTAATACAACGATTTATTTTAAAGATAAATTATCCTCGTGAAATGGAGAATTGGAAAACTATTTGAGCTGGTAGAATATAAATCGAAAATGAAAAACTGTATCCGATGTAGAATTTAATATTGTGATAGAATTTACAACGCATTTAAGAGATCCGGTTGTGATGATTCTGGCGCAATTTATTTTCGCGTTCAGAGGCAGTGCAACATTGTGATTGAAAATCTGAGATATTTAATAAGGAAATACTCCTAGAATTTTTTCTCTTCCTTTACAATACGAAATCGGAAAAATTAGTAAAAAAAAAGGAAATATTTTTTCATTACATGTTTCCTTGATGAACATAGTACCAATCTTAATAGTACAATTTATTTACAAAAAGTGTTTGAAAGAAAAGTAGAAAAAAATAGTTTATACAATATTCAATACGGATGTCGAAATCAAATTCTTTATGCAAAAAAGAATATTACAGAAGATAATTATAAGTAGCATGTTGTTATAACGAAAATAACATCAATGTATACTAGCCTTTTATATGAAACAATAAACGCATGTAATGTAAAAGCAAAATAATTTATTTAGACCTAAATTAAGAAATCCAAACTTATTTATAATAACAAAAATAAATAAAATCCTACAATTTAAACTTCAAGCAGTTTAAAAAAAAGAAAAAAATGCTATCTTGATTCTCCCAACGTCGTCATTTCCTGCATCGTAGAAACGAGTAGGCATCTATTTAATGCAAAGCATTACACCAATTTATCACAGATTCTTAGAAAAACTGTTACGAATCAAGAATCGCGCGGCTAGTCATTTGCAACGACATTGTACGACAAAAACCGCATTGAAAAGGTCAATAAAAAAAAAGAGGTACCGGATATAAATGAAAAACTGCAATCGAGCCATCAGTAATAGCAAGCGTCAGTAATAAAAATAAAAATAACAATAAAAGTGAAAATTACAGTGCGATTTGTTTGTCCAGGAAGATATTTCATGTGTATATTAAACGCTTGGCGGGTGATGGATGACAGCGATTCGAGGCAAGAATAATCCATGAGTTTGCAGTTATTCGATTTAATACTAGGTCAACGTGTTCGCCTAATGATACTCGTGCAACTTGCAAATTGCACGGCAATGAAGAAAGCCAAAATCGTAAAGTCTAGTTGGCAATGTATGCATTGATTGCTAAGCCACTTCGAGTCTCAGAACGGCGCTCGTTACACGGCAATTTAGCAAAACTTGAAGAGCCTAAGTAAAGCACGTGCATGACACCTGCCCTCGATGCGTAATATCACACCTGCGCCATGTACAGCATTTACTTAAACGAGAGCAAAGATTATTGCCTGACGTATCGCGAGTAATTACAAGTTTACTAAATGTACAGTAATATACATGCTTAAGTAAAATAGTAGGGGTAATTATAGAATTAAAAATTGCTGCAAATATTTTAGCCGCAGTAACGATACAAAGTGTTTTAAGTAGATACACGTAGGGTACGGCAAGACAGAAATTCATTAAATTTTAATCATTTTAATGTGGGCTAAGTAATTACATACTGCCTGCAGTACATAAATTTAAACCTGTGTATAAGATCAGCGAGAGTGCTATCACGCCTCATTATTCAAAAAATCTGACGTCCTCGAATAAAATTATCACGCTTTTTTTTAAAAAATGAGATACATTAGTGTGTCCATGATATAATCTAAAGAATCTCCGAAGCTGAGCAATTTAGAAAACTATAAAAAAGTTATTTTTTTATAAACCCTCGCGAGCTAGTTATTTGATTTTTTATACACCATTTTTATTTGATCTTTTATACACCAAAATAAAAAAAGGAAAGAAAATAACCGGAAGGATAAAATATATTAAATAAAAAAGTCTACAAGGCTAATCATGATTTTTAATCTATACAATATTCGATCTGTACATTCAAATGACAATCTGTACTTCTCATTACATTAATATGTTGACTTTTCGTTTACTTAAAATAATTTACTTTTGTAAAATGTAATAAATATTCGGGCATGTTATGACAATATTGAATAATTTATAATTACAATACTGAATTAACTTTGTGAGCAGGTCATTTAAGAAAAAACAAAAATCTTCTTAAATCGTGACACTATTAATACAATTTTATTTAATATAAATATCACTTAATAACCTTTCTGTAATATATCAACTATTCTAGTGAACTTTAAAAATCAATCATATCCTAATCTTGAGTAAAGATTGAGCGCTGTATCCGAGTTTTGTCGTTCCTCCTCTACCCTAACAATTTGCGTGAAACGTATTACACCACATCTAAAAACTCCACCGCTCCGCTCCATTCATTCACAAATCCGCGCGCAATAAAACAGCACCCCACGCCGAAGCCAGCGCCGCGAGTCCATTCAAACTTCGCTCGCGTGGACGGCGATAAACACAGAGGCGCGAAGGCCAGCGACATCGGCGCTCCTCCCTTGACCTCCGGCGCGATTCCGTCTCGCGAGCAGCAAAGAGAAAAAAAGACCAAGCAGCCGCAGGTAAAAAAAAACGCGGCTTTGCGCCGCTCACTCGTGCGACGGTGCACACGCTCCATTTTTTCCATTAGCCCGCGCGTGCCGAGGGCCGCTTCGTCGATCTCGCCTGGGGGAAATCAATTTTTTCCCACTCCCTTCCGTCCCCCACCCAGCGTCAAGTGCCGCGGATCGGCCGAGGATGCGCCCATCAAGGTCGCGTCCGATTTTTCTTTAATGCGTTTGCTTTGCTCCCACATGTCTTTCGCAAACAAATCAGATATTGTTAATTTTCCAGTGGAGCAAGTCGGAGTCCCGGCTGATGTTTCTGTATTTTCTTATGCAAGAAAAAAAAATTTAAAATACCTCTATGTTTGAATCCGCGTGGCTGCGGACTGCTATTCCATCAATACTCGTACGGTTTATTCCGTACGGCGGACATTTTACGAGGGAAATATTTTGATGCGAACGCGGTGCTCCTGGAAATGGAAACTGCATGGACGCTGATGATTTCTAGTGCTCGACGGAATTCTGCATATTTATGCGGCGAGCGTGATTTATTTCGTTCGGACGGGAGTCGAATTTGAGCCTGTTTCACATCAAATAGAGATTCGCGCCTGACTGCTGGCGTATTTGGTGCCTGTCCGGACAACGATGTTGTTATTGCATGTGTGAGTCCTCCTCCTTGTCAGCAACGTAATGATTGCTGCAGTTAAATTGGTACGTTCCTTAAGTTTTTCCGGCGTGATTAATGACTTGAAAGAATAGTCGTGTTTCTTTTATTTCAGCATTGACTCGTTTCGGATTTTTTCGTCGCGTGAAAATTGTCGAGAGCTTCGAGACTTTATAATGACTGACTTTTTTTTCGAAAAATCACTTTTTATCGCGATTTTAATTGACTTGATCGACTCGTGCTTTTTCACTGCTATTCAGCGCGTTCCTCACGTTCCTTGCGCGAATATTTCAATCTATGTAGTGACGTTTAGTATAGTCTGTAAACCACTTTAATTCGCTTAGCGATGACCGCGCAATCAACGTTTTTTTTTTTTAATTTTACAACAGTCGGTATATAGCAATTAGGGGCAATTGATTAATTAATTAATAGCGAATAATAGTTACGCATCCGTCGTTACACTTCTATGTCACGAAATTTGCTTTTAAAGTAAATAAATATTAAACTATATAATCAAATCAGAAAATTAATTGATGCCCCCCATCAATAACATTATGAAATTCAATCGTAATATAATTTAATATACATATTATATTGTCGCTCATAAAATTGAAACAGCCATTAATGATCAATATCTTTGATTATTAAACAACTGTATTAAACATTAGTAGTATTTATTTATTTTTTTACTTAAAAGAAAATGGCTTTTCAATTTCAGAGAATTTTTTTATACTTTAGAATGGAAGACATTTCTTTTTTCTTCAAATAATCACACAACCTAAATTATCGCAATAAACTCAAAATACATTGAAATTAAAAAGCAAAAAAGGTTCTAGATATAAACACTCGGAACATATGTTCGTCGCAATACCCGCAGCCAACTGTAGCGAGCCGAAAAATATCCTGAAATAAGAGTCGACTTAAAAAAAAAAAAAAAAAAAAAAGAGGCGGAGAACATCCACCTTGTTGACTTTTCGGCGGGTCCGGCCAGGGCCAAAAAACTTTTTCGTCGACGAAAATTGCCGCAGTGTACACAAATCGTCCCCGCAGCCTCGTAGACGGAACTAATAAAGCCCTGCCCCGCCCAACTGGATTCCCTTTCATTCTCGCGAAAAGCCGCGTAATCCGGGCTTAGCCGATTTGACGCGGAGGAAAAAAAAAATCGGGGATGCATCGGCGAAATGCGAAGTCATCGGGTACGAGCCTTTTTTTAGCCGCCATCCCATCCCCTCCCCGCAGGCGGGTATATGGAGGACACGTCGCGCGAGCGGATGAAATTTCGCGACGCGGAACGGATACTTTGGCGGGATTACGCCCTTTTTTTTCGCGTTCTCATTCATTCGGATGGGCAAATCCGTTTTTCGCACCGGATGACAAATGGCAATGTACGTAGTCTAGTGGGATGGCTCTTCGCACCGGATACCTCGGCTCGACTATTAAATTATGCAATTTTATAGCTATGCGATGGATATTTATTGCTTCGTCTTTTTCACTAAACGAACGTGGATTATTTCGTATTGATTACACTTTTCAATTATCACGTTATTTATTAACGAACCAATTCAAATTTTTCTTTTTAATTATTGATTAAAAGGCTATCGTAATTCGTTATAAATTCCTTTTAATAAAATCGTAAAATACAGAAAAATCGTAAAATGTAATTTGTATTACGCACTGATAAAATATAGAAAAAAAATTTCTAATCATCGCTAGTGCACATAACAAAAAAAAAAATAATTAAATGAATAAATCACACACACGAGGAATGAAACGAAAAGGAAATAATTAAAGTAATTCATAAATAATTGAATTATAAGGAAATAATTAAAGTCGAAGTGTAAAAAAGATACATACGCGTAGGTGGGAGAGCGTGCTTTCATCTCATTATCTTCTTCTACACGGATGACGCAGCGGCGAAGCCCTCCCGACCGATCTCATAGCGACCGGCCGGCGTCATTCTCGCCTCGTCGAATAATTCGTCTCTGTTCACTATATAAAAAAATACATCCCCTCGTTCAACAACACCGGCCTTGCATTCATCCCCTCTCCCTCCCGTTCCCCCCACACACTGGGCTGGACCGTTTTCCTCCTCTATGTCGCTGAAAATTCTATTTCCGGCAGATTGAAAAGCACGACTGCGTAGAAATTTTCGAATACGGGACAAAAAATTAATTCAGGGTCGTCTTGCGCTACAGTCGGCAGTGCGCTTTTATGACGGCGGCATGCTTTATAAAGGTATAATTTCGTTGCGAGTGCCGCGGCGGTCTTTAGCCACGCGCGCTTCGTTAAAATGCAACGTCCGATCCGATAATAGAGACGTCGGGGATAACACGTTCAAATATGGGATTCATTTTTTTCTTTTTTTTTTATTGCTTCGTTTTGTACTTATTTCTTCGCAAATTCGATTACGTAAATATGAATAAATGTTGGCACTAAATTGTTAATGTTATAAATTGTTGTAAACTTTTTGGTTGTGAGAAGTAATTAAAATTACGTTGCTCTTACTGTCAAGATAATTCTTATATTCTGTTAAGCGAAAAATTGAATAAACAAATCAACCTTGCTCTATTGGATTTTCAATTAATAGCAGAAAATATATGTATAAATCAATTTGCATGACGATACTTTATGAATACAGATTATATTCAAAATGTTCCAATTGTCACGTTTCATAGGCAGAGTAAGGCAAAAAAATTTTCGCGTCATAAACTCTACAATAATTATTGTCACATTCACTGATTTTTATCGATCATTTATTATTTCAATAAAATTATACAAAATTCATTAAAACGTTTTCTTTCTACAATCTCTCATCCTCAAAAAAAAAAAACTTTAATTCAATGAAAAAAATCACCCGTTGAAGTTAATGAAAACTCGATTCACTGATAAATCCACCCGACCGCCTCATTCCTGTCGTACAAAAAAAGAGCCTAAGTCGATTAAACGCCTCAAAAAATCCCGAATTATCGTTTTGTAAAATTTTGACCGGCAACCGATCTTCGCCCAAGAGTCAGAACGTCCACAGCCCTGGGAGTAGGGGGATCACGTCGTTTTCGCGGATGTCACCTACGCGTCACACATGGCTCCGTCGACTCTCGGGAGCGACTTCGCGGCGCGGAATAGGCCTCGATGTTTACCCCGCGCGGTCAACTGCTCGGCTGCTCGCGCATCACTGGCCTGGCTCGCGCGGCGCGGCGCGCGTGTCGCGCGCGAGGCCGGGGGCGCGGGAGCCTCCGCTAAACAACGAGATCCTAATCTGGGCCGTTCGTCACGCGGCTCCTTAGCGCCGGCGGGGCCGCGCACGCGAGCGAATTATGCAAATCGCTTGAGAGAAACGCTCGAGTCTAAGCTTTTTATTTTCTCTCTACTCGCAGCGGGACCTTGGCAGATTTTTTTTTGGTATTTTTTTTTTTTTTTTTTTTTGTTTAAACCCGGGGGTGGCGGCCGATCGCTCAGCGGCGAGGTGATAAGGCGGGGTGCCGAGTCCGTTACGCAATGCAAGGAGTGAAAGTATCGAGAAAGGGAGGGGTGGATTGATCGATAAGGAGGTGGTAGGTGATTCTTTGTGTAATAAATTTTGTAGTAAAATGAACTTTGTCGTAACTGCGAGAAATCTGAGATCTTGATAAAAGATTACGTAAAGCTGAGTGGTACAGCGGTGTGAGAGTGCGAGCAGTAGCCGCAGTGTATTTTCTCAGGGTATTAAAATGGTGTCGCTACAGTGATTTTGAAAATTGCCGACGTTTAACGACGCTCAGTCATAATGTTACAGAGCATAATTTCGCCATAAATAATGTCCACGTTGAAAACGAGAATTTGAATATGCTTTCGGTTTCGTCGTTATTGATTTAATTTTTTATAAAAAAAATCATTTGATGAAATAATATAAACAAGTATTTTATGAACAAAAAAATAATAATGTAAAAAAAAGCAGGAAAATTTATCCATAAATTTTTAAGGGAGTTACGAGATTGAAACGTAGCAAAAAATAAATTAGCATAAGTTATGGAAAAATGACAATCTTCATAATAAATATTACTGTACAGCACATTTTTTTAAAAGATAATTTTGGAGACTTCTCTTTTCAATTTACAGTAAATTTTCCTTTCTATTTCTATGAGCAGAATATATTAGATATCTGCACTTTAATTTAATATTGGTTAAGCTACGCTAATTAAACTTATTAATTAAGATTCTAAAATTAATTCTTATTATTATAATTAAGCGTGTGTTACAGTCTGCCTTATTAATAAAAGCAGAAATCCGTCCCGCGCGAAAAGTGAGACGCAAATTGTGCAGCTGTTTCCTAACTTCGATGAAGTCACCCAGTTTCAGATATTCCCGAGTGTCGTAATAGCCCATGGATGTCACGGCGGAAGACTCCTTGGAATTTTATTGCTCACGCAAATTATCCGGACTATCGTAACGATCGTCATTACGTGTCATTACGCACCGACTTTGTACGCGTGTGAACGAGATTTTTTTTTGCGCGTCCATCTTGCCTTTATGCGCGATAAGAATTGCATAATTCGTTAAGTAATCAGCAAACACGGCGCTTCAAGTGCTTGCGAACCAGCGATGCGGTTTTGCAAATCCGATTAATCAATTACAAACCGTTTCACTCATGCACTCCATATTTTCGTACTGAACCAAAAATATAATTAACGAAGGGAAAACGGATTATAGCTTATTACAATTTTTTTAATAACGCAATTTAAATACTTTAGCTATTAGGATATTTGTACTACGTATTACTTTTTTTTTTTAAATATGTAAAATTAAGATTTCCTATTGAGAAAAATTGCGACAGTTTAAATATTTTTAATAAAAGTTAATTTACATAGTTAATGCTTTATTTAATAATTATGAATGAGAAAAGTGTGTAAAAGCTGCAGTTCAAAGTGATTTCAGCCATCAATGGCCGAAGAGCCTAAATAAAAGCGCAGTTTCTTGGTAAGTGCGAAAAATCAATGGCACCGCCGGTGATATTTCACGTCTAGACACCCTTGAAATTAGGGACAATCAAAACGACGTAATTATCCTTAGTGAGACGGGAAAAGAAGAGCCGCGGGGCGCAATAAGCGCAGGCGAAACTCTGCGCGGGCACGCGAAAGCTCACAGCCATTAGATACGAGAGCTTCGTGTGTGCTCAATCGTGGATGGATGTGTGTGAGCGCGCATACCTTGAGCTCGGCTTTAAGCACTAACGTTTCGATTACTTACTAAATGACTGTGTTGAGACTTAATACTAGATGGATCAAATAATAATAAAAATAGATAGAAATAATTGTACGTGAATATAAATGGGTTGAGTGGGCATTTAAATCAAAATACAGGCGGTTGAAGTTAAATAAAGTAAATTTATTTGGCATAAAAAACCTCCACAGAAGGTGGAGGAAAAAGCCGAAAAGAAAATAGTGACAAGAAAATTACAATGTAAATATAATAACAAATGATAAATGAATTACGCGAATTGAATGCATTCACCTATAATAATACGAGAGCTCTCTTACCAACACACCATCGGATCAGTCGCAGCGGTGCGCAAGGAGCCGCCGCGGCAACTCGCATAGTTACCGGGCGCTGGGGGCCTGGAAGGTGACTCCGCGGAACACAC
>JAWWEN010014116.1:0-22181 GCA_035582955.1 Sycophila texana | reverse complement strand
GATTTAAAGAAATATTTAACAAGTACTATTCAACGAAATATTTATTTAAAATTACCAAATTTTTTTTCAGTGTAGAAATTACTACACTGTATGGGAAAATAGTTGCAAACAGCCATTATAAAAATGTTACCATACTATATAGTAAAATTTGCCATAAATACAGTAAAAATTACAATACTGCCTGGCAAAATTTACTATATTTTTGGCAAATTTTACTACAAAGTATGGTAATTTTTTTCATAATGACAGTCTGTAACCACTTTCCCATGCAGTATAGTAATTTTTACTAAACATTTCTTTCAGTGTGTATTCACTTATTCGATATATATGTGGAAGCCTATCACGTAGAATAAGTGTATTCGCTTTTTCGAAGTAAATTTCACTTATTCATATTTAGACGGTGCGTCTATCAGGGATATTATTCAATAGTTTTTTTATATGTTGTTTTCGTTTACTTTGGTGTGGGAGTTTTTTTTTTGTTTTAATTTTTTGCTGAACGTCTTCTCTTCTCTTTCTTTTTTGTTTTTAACGCGGGGCACATTGCATGCGGCGGCAGGGTTTAAGCGCGCGGGTTACACGTTAACGGCTCTTGACTTAGCACTTTTCTTTTATGGGAGGGTAGCTGTTTGCTTTCTTTTCTTTCCTTAAGCGAGGGTAAATGAGAATACGGATTTGTTAGGAGGCACAGTTGGGGGCCGACGTACAATGAGGTGAGATGGGATTCGAGGTGGAATCGTAAAAAATAATGCTCGGCCTTATCCTGAGGAACGTAATGGGACGTTTTAAAGAGAAGCGAGTGGTTTATAAAATTTTACGATTCTATCGATTAGTCTCAAGGAATTTCATTGAAATAAATGTCATCTGAACAAGCGCTGATTTTGGTTTTGAATCAAACGTACCGTTTTCTTTTGAATTATCTATAGGTGTAAGTTCATTCGCGTAAGTCAAATATTGTTTATAGAAAAATATCATTTTATGATTTAATTTATGAAATTGTACATTTACTAACTGTTAAAAATAATTTTTTTTTTTTATTTCGATTACAAGTTAAATGCTATTGTTCTTGGTTCACATACATTAAACGTCTTGGCTAACATTTGTTGTAAAATAGTAAGAAAACATTCAAGTAACAATTACTAGTAAATAAATAAGAAAAGCTGCATGACAATTGGAGTATGTCTGACATAATTTTTAATTAGTGGTATCACCTATGTACTAGAGTGGGTCATGTATGTATTATGCAACCGATTAATAGCATTTTCAATTATTAGATCGTATAGTTTCGACAGAATTCAGTAATTATATTTCAGCAATATTGGCGTAATTTTGATAATTATTAAATAAATTACAGAGTACACTGTATAGAAAACAATAAAATCAACCAAGTCATCAAATTATCAAATGATGATTTGCTAATTTACCCAATCAGGTAGAAAATTAGCTACTTAATTAATAGAATATCACAAATAAAATGTTAAATCATAGAATATAATAATTAATTATACAAAATCGGAGCACAACTAACTAAATTCCAAAATAATAACTATAATAGTGTTCCAAAATATTAACTAGTAGTATTCCAAAAAAATAGCTAGTAGTATTCCAAAATAATAAATAGTAATATTCCAAAATATTAACTAGTATTATTCCAAAATAATAACTATAGTAATATTTCAAAATAATAACTATAATACACTGAAAAAAATTTAGTAATTTTAAGTAAATATTTACTTCAATAGTACTTGTTAAATATTTCTTTGAATCAACTAAATATTTCTTTAATACTAAATGAATTTATTTGTTTCTAAATAAATTTAATAGTTTCAAAAAAATAATTACGTGATTCAAAGAAATATTTAACAAATATACTATTGAAGTAAATATTTATTTAAAATTACCAAATTTCTCTCTCAGTGTATAAGTATTCCAAAATAATTAACGCGAGCGAACGTCAATCTCCGATCTCGCGATAAATCTTTTTTCAAATCGGGTACATAATCACGCGAACTGGATTCGCAGCCTGTTGTTTGACACTCGACGATAGGAAATTCGGTCCCGGCAACTTTTATCTCCCGCAATAGGAACGGCTCTCCTGTCTTTATCCTCGACAAACCGCGCAGTTCGATTAAAGCCCCGAAAGTTGAGCGTACACACAGCTGCAACCCCTTCGAAACGATTAAAAAAAAAAAAAAAAAGGACGAGCGATAGAGAGAGAAGGGGAGAGTTGCCCAACTCGGAAAAAAGCTCGGCGCATAGCCGAGCGCGTCGGCAATATTCGGCAGGTTTTCGCAAGGCAAGCCCGTGCCTGCAGCTAATGAAAAAGTCTCGCCGCGCGAGAGCCGCAATATAGGCGCTTCCGAGCTCCTCGGAAATTATTCTGAATGGGGAGCATAATAGACGGCGGATGGGTAAGCGCGCCGACGTTGATGTTAATTTCGATTGCTTTTGTTCGGCCCGCCGGGCTGAATGCGGCGGCCGCGCGCGGCTGAAATATAAGAGAAGGCTAGAGACCGGCGAGGGAGGAAGTTCCCGTTTTCTGTCTCCGCGGCTCGCTCGTCGGTCTTTGGGGAATACTCGGCGACTTTCCCATTAATCCGAAAGAAACAGCTTCTGCCGGGCCGAGAGGGAGAGTGAAAGGGGAGCTCGCGCGCGCGCCTCTCCAGGTCTAACCCCGACCAGCGAGCGCGTGTACGTATTTTCCATTAAAAAAAAAAGTGGTTATTACCCCGGACCTTTTTCCACTCTTGCCGTGCCGGCGAGCACATTTCTTAACTTCGCTGAATGTACCCGGGATATTTTTGCCTCTCTTTCTCCTTATTCCATATCCCAGCGGTACACCGTCGAGCGGGGAAAATGGAACCGGGCTTCGTAGTTTTTTTTTTTTTTTTTGCGCTTCTTACCCCATTTTTTTTTTTACTCTCTGATCCTGTCTCTTCCGCGCTCGCGAACGTGCGGTATCTTGGTACAAACCACTTCGTTTTTTTTTTTTCTTTTTTTTTTTTAAGAAACCTCGCGGGGCCGCGATGCACAGAGCGGGCAAACTTGCGCCGGCGTTTGAGCGGGAGTTTTTAATTCCGAAGGAGTTTAATCGGCCGTTGTTGTGTTTTCATAAATGTTTGATGAGGTGATTTCACTTTGCTTTTAAGAGCTTTGCCGGTAAGATGTAAATTTAAAAGGCGTTTTTCTTTTTTTAAACTTGATTAGAGACCGAGCCAAAAATGCTCCAGTGAGCGTCTTAACGCTTCTTCTTTAAGGTATGCCTTTGTAAAATCTAAAAGGGAGAATGAAGTAGCTCAAAAAATTTTTTTTAAATGAATTCATGAAATTTGAAAATTTTAAACGTCACTGATTACGAGGTCAAGTGTTGGCTTTGTTAACCTTCTTTTTGAATATGTTTGTTTCTTGGTACTTTAGAAAGTGTTTTTTCTTTTTTTAACAAAGAACATTTTTAGAATTATTTGATTGCTGAGAAAGAGATTACAAATAAAGTGCAATTTAATGATAAATTAGAATGAATGTAAAAAATAAAATAATAGTAGAAATTATAGTTTCTAAAGTAAATAATTCGAATTTTATACAATGAAAGATACTCTTTATCTGAACATTATCCTTAAATTCTCATATAAACGGGTACCATTCTTTAGAGTAGATTGTCCTATTATAGCGAGCTGGAATTTATTATTCTACAGATCTTACAGAGTGAGTCACATTCGATTTCCTAATAGGGTCTTGTACATTAGAAATTTTTAAAGTTACCTCCTATCCCCAATGTGGACATTAATTTAATATATTTTTTTTTTTTATTCATTATACTTTATTGTCGCGTGTACTCGACTTATTCCGTTTTATCGCTTATCCTCCGATACACTCTGATAACGCGTTAATAAGATAAAATTAATAAATCAATTTTGTACAATTTAATCACAATTTATTGCGGAAATCAATGTGCGTGGCGGCAAATTTTTATCAAACTCTCTCTCTCACTATCATCGCAGAAAGAAAAAAAAATTCTTATAAAAAGATGTTAACAGAATCAATACCACTCCCCTCGCGGAAGCTAAAAGCCGAGGCCTCGAAAAAAGTTCAAACAGACGCTACCGCGGCGGTTTCATAAATTTTAATAATTAAACGTCATACACGCCCGGGGTAATGAAATATTCCAACAGGTCATTAGCAATCCCTCTTATTCTTTGAAATTCCATAGAAAAAAGAAACGAGGTATTATCAGAAATCCCCGGGGTGCTTGACTTTCTTTTAATACGATTTTCCTCTCAAAGAGGACCGCACAATAAATCTCGGCCCTTCATTAAAAGCTCGCTAAGAAATAAAAGAGATTCTTCCATTGCCCATGTGTATGTGTACACACACATATATACACCCACGCAAAATAAAAGATCGCTCAGCGCATAGTTGACGTCGGATAGAAAGTGGAAGAAAGAGGGGGAGGAGGAGGAGGACTTAAGCCGTTCGAATTCGAAATCTGCCACTCTCGGTACACGCGATATATACCGTCGCGAGCGAGGGAGGTAACACGAAAATCCGTTTATCGGAGAAACTCGCCTCGCGACTCAAAGTCTCCAGGCTGGTTAGGAGCCCGGCGCCCGTTTGCGCGCGCCTCGCGCGCTTTATATAAATCCCCCCTACGGCGCGTCGCGTACAATAAGAGTCGGGGGCGATTTTTCGGCATTACAGGATCGACGAGCCCTCGGTGATCTCCTACTCTCGACGATCCGATAAGAGTCTCTCGCCGCGGACAGAAGGAGGACGCGGAGAAAGGGAAGCGGCGCACGGCCGTCTCTTTTTAAGTGGATTCCCCGGCTATTCTTTGCAGTGTTGCGCGCTCCCGCGGCGCATGAATTATTGAAGCGCGAGGCCATTAAGCTTGCGCGCTCGCGGATTTTACCCCCTATATATATATACGTTTCTCCCGGGGCGCGTGGGGGTGAAAAAAAGGCGGCTCCTTTCGACG
This sequence comes from Sycophila texana, assembly GCA_035582955.1. NCBI lineage: Eukaryota > Metazoa > Arthropoda > Insecta > Hymenoptera > Eurytomidae > Sycophila > Sycophila texana. The sequence goes on along the minus strand of JAWWEN010014116.1, from coordinate 17,212 downwards.
GTGCCGCGGCGCTTTTTCTTCGTTGCAGTCCGGCGTACGCGGCCGATTCACCGGTGTTATTATGTAGGCGCTCCCCCGCCGATAAGCTCGAACGATATTCGGATTATTAAAAAAAAAAGAGCGGCCTCGACGACAGTGGCTCGAGGGCGCATTGAAATTTCCGAGCTGGCTGGTTGACAGTATACTTTGGAAGCTCCGCGTGAAAGCTCTACTTTAAATATTCGGATTAATTGACTTTTTTTTTTTTATCTCTTTATTATAAGGTACTTGGGTAAAGTGTGGTGTTACTTTTATATGTCTTTTTAAATTTGTTTTTATTTATTCACGTTCGCATTAGCATTTTATTGCATTTGTTTTCTCTCGCTCGGATATAAAAATAGCAGTAAAACGACAAACATGATTTACGGTTTAATTTAACATTTCGCGGGATTATATTCATCGACATTTTATTATTCGCGTGCGTTGAATAAATAAGAAATATTTTATCAAACGCTATATATAAGGTTGCGCAAAACAATAATCCCAGAACAATAACAAATGAAATTATACATTAAACAAGTGCTATATATACACATACGCTTAACGATCCAGCAGTATAGAACGTTAAATAAACAAAGAATATAAATGTACCGCGCCGATCGAAACCAGACTACCTGAATTTTTCATTATAATTAAGCGAGGGTCGAAATTTTCTTAATTTCATGCTCGTCGAGCGCCGCACCCGGGCCGCTGCTGCGGCGAGAGAAGGCGCGCCAACAACCCCCTGAACGCCGCGGGGTCGCGCACTATAAATTTTGCAGTTGCAAAGGCCCGGCGCCTTAAACGCATAATTAATGAAGCAAAGCCGTTAAGCGCTCTAAATCCCTCACGTTCCATTGCTCGAGAAATAAAACTCGGCGCAATTGCCCCTCGCAACGCTTATATATATAAATACGCTGCCAACGTTTATCCTCCCTTTTCGTATATATATATCACTTTCTTTCTTTTTTTTTTGTTTTTTGTTTTTTTTGTTTTTGTACCTACACCTCACCACCCCCCACCCTTTTTGGTTTCACGGTAATGATCTCCATTGTGGTAGCCGAGGCGGTTCGGAGCATGGGTTACGCGCTTATACACATTAATTAAGCGTCGAGTGGGACCTCTCATATTTTAACCTACTTTTTCAACGAGCGCGACTCCCCGGAGCTTTTGATTCGAGCAGGCGCAAAACGACTCGCCGAAAAAGCGCAACTTCGCACAATCGATGCGTAATTGCTTCGTGCGTACACACCGGGCACCACGAGATACGCACATATATACATATATAACCATGTATATACATATGTATGTATATACATGTGTTTATATGTATTCACGTCGAAAAATATCGGGCGTGCATTTGAGGTGCGGGGCGTTGGAGCTTTCGACAAAGCTTGACGAGGCGCGCTGACACAAAATGCTTTATATCCATTTTTTTTTTTTCGGAGGAAAATTGCATTTCATTCATTAGGGGCGAACGCGCTTATTGTCGGATTATCTCTTGCGTTAATTTAAGCTTTATTAATTTTTAAAAAAAGTTCATAATCAAGCGGCGCCGCTGCACGTCGAGCCGCGCGGTCGCGTCGAGTTATCTAACGAGGCTTTTTGATCCGTTTTTTTCCACCCGTTTTTAAAAAGCTTATTTAAAAAAAAAAAATTAAAAATTCGCTTTGAGCAAGTTAATTAAAGAACGATGGCTTTCAACGATCAATTCATTTACGCGGACAATATTCATCGACCGCTTGATGGAAAAAAAAATTGAAATTCTTTCTTATACGCTTTTAAAATCGACGAGCGTCGTTACAAAAAAAAAAAATTTTTCTCAGGTAGGGGGAGCGAACAATTCGTTTGCCAGTAGGGGGATGCCTTAATTATTTGCCACCCTGGGAGAACTTTCGCCGGGCCAATAGTTAGCTTTGATTCGTCGCTCAAATGAATGATTATTTGATTTTCCCCGAGTCTTTTCGCTGCAATCACGTTCTTCTTTGTTTGGCCCCGTTCGGCTGAAAGGGAAAGATTAAACCCGGGGAAACTCGCGTTCGCGAACTTTCGAAATTGAAGCGCCGGCCGCGCGTTCTATAATTCATTATTCAAGGCCCCCGCGCACGAAAAAGATCGGGCACACTGCAGGCCCTCGTCAAAGCCCCGCGGAAGTTTCGCGACTTTTCGCGAACGCGAGGGGATAGGCAAAAAAAAAAAAAAATAAGCTGCGCACGGCGTGCGAAAGAGAAGTGGGCGAGAAAGAAGAGGCGGAGGAGATCAGGAATATGAAGAAAAAAAAAACGTTGGAGGGCCCTGGAAAAGGAGGAAGCGAGAGCCGGTGCTCTTGCCTCTTAAACAGTCTTTTTTAATAAGAAATCAAAGCGAACGTGCCGAAGCGGCCGTCGGAAAATTTACGGGCGAAAGCTCATCTCGCAGCTGCTGACGGTGTGTATGTATGTGTGTACGGAGGCGCGGGACCGTATGGGCGGAAGGGCTTGTGCGAGCAGCGCGTGTACATATATATATGTGTATTCAAGCCTCGCGTATAGGTGAACAGGCTGAAGAGGCGAAACACGACGCTCGGATAATGTCTGCGAGCGCTCGTATACGTACGAGCTTATTACCGGCTGCAGTGTAATATGCGAGTTGCGCTTATGTACGTACCCTCGCAGAGGACAAATCGGACATTGTTCTTGAGGGTGCACTCACTGTATCTCTCGTATTCTCTCCTCTCTCCCCTTTTACTTCTTGTTTCGCGTTAAATTTGGGCACTCGGGGTTGGTTTGCTTCAAGTCGCTATAAAGTTTGCCTATTTTCAGACTTCTTTTTAAGCGGAATGGTGTAGTTTTACCGACTAACCAGTACGCTGGTACTTCCTGTTTGAAGATTTTTTTTTAATGACAGAGCTTTTTATCTTAACTTTGTTGCTGCCCCGCGTAAAACGTACTTGCGATGTGTATGTAAAAAAATAAAAATTAAATTAAAGGCTGGAAGGGAAATATTAATTTTATTCAATTAAAAGCTATATAGTGAACAGTTAAAGAGATATGAAAATATGTGTACTTTAATAAATTTGAAAGCGTAATTTTGAGATATTTGACGATTAATCAACTAAAATCTCCAAAATTCATTGATTAATAATTCATATCTTTGCTCTTCTGATTTTATGCGTTTATACAAGTGAAACATTCAAAATTTAAAAAGTCAATTAATTTAACTACGTTAGTGAAACAACATCGCACAATTATTGTACTCGGAGTAAAATTCTTCTTTTTACTTTTTCTCCTCCTCTTTTTTCATTTAAAGAAAAATAAAGAAGGTCGCCTTTGAAAAAAATTTAAACCGTACAAGAGCGTCGCTCAAACATAACTCCCTCGGTGCTAAATTTTATAAAAAGGATTAATTCATCTTTTACTTTGTCGCATTTTTAATGGTAGCGCCAACTTTTATGTGGTTGGTTACGTGAAAGTAGGATATATTCCCGCGGGAAAGGCAACTTATGTTACTTTTAGTCAACAAGACCGCGCGGTAGAGTAATCTTGCCTTGGTGTGGTAAAATATTTAGAAAATAAAATTGAATTTAAATTCTTTGAGCCACGAAATTAAATCGTGGAATTTTCATTTTTTTATCTTTTTTTTTAAGTTAATGTAAATTTAATGTTTTTATTAAAAAATTTTGTTTAAAAGTATTTGCTTACAAATGATAAATTTGTCCGTAACACGATGAAAACTAATTTAAAATTATATTCTGAGATTTCTCATCTTTCATTCGATTAATTTCTTCAACTTTGTAAAATTTAAATTCTAATAAAGGCGTCGACTCATTTTAAAATAAGTTATGTACTACAAATGCTGAATATAAAGCAAGAGTTTCTCCCATTTTTACACTTCCATTTCCGCTACGTCAGACCTCCACAACCTAAATTGAATTTGATCACGTTTTCCATAAAACCTTGAAATGTATCTCGTATATAACAAAACATTCATAACAATTCGATCTTATATTCAAGAGATAAAATATTTTCCTTCGGAAATTTCATTTCTACTGTTCTTTCCCATTGGTTACTGTGCGTAAATAAAAACATTTAATTCGCATTAACGTACGCAGTGATTACAAGGGAGTTTCAATTAAATATTAAAAGCACCAGTTGTTTCAAATGAATTCTTCAAAGTTAAATTCAATTTGATAACGTTATGTACATTATAAATAATAATTAAATATTATATTAATATTAATGAACCGGCATTGAAATTCGTTATACGATACACTTATCCTTGTCTAATCGAGTTCACATTACGAGTGTATTTGTAAACAGAAAATTCAATTAAATATTGTTACGTAATTATTTAATGCACTCATATTTGAAATAAAATTTAAAAGAAATAAATTGCCTCCAGCGTGTTCTACGGGCACGCGAATCCCCATAAAATCTGTAATAGCTTAACGTGAGTGTAATAGCTTAATAAACGGCGGATTAAATTAAATCAGCGGCATCTATAAGCAGAAATGATCGCGACGCAAATGTTGTTATTGATTGCCAGAAGCACCAGTCGCAAACTTGGCTTGTCACAAGGGTACGGCCATTGATAGACCTAAACAGATCTGTGAATCGTAGCGTCGACCACTAGCAATACGCTGAGGATGTCCAAGGATTACTCGGTGCAGCCGCACTTCCGCAAATTGACTTGCTTTCGCGTTTCGGCGAATTTAGCCTCGAGCTTTAGCCTTAAGCAAAATTGCAGGATTTTTTTTTATCAGTACCCCTTTTACTCCTTGCGGACCGATCTTTAGTTTTTCAATTAAAAAAAAAAAAAAAAAAAAAACATTTTTGTTTGAGTTAGTTATAGATATTTAATTAGATTGTGTTACGACATTAAATCTATGTATATAAATTTAGAAAATATAAAGTTTCTACTATATTAATATTGACCTACTACACTTTTAAAAATCATATTGCTATTTTACACAAAATTTTGTGTAAATTAGCTCTCGCGCAGGTTCATGTATTTCATATGTACCCTTTCTACACTACGTATTAAGTATATTTATATTGCTCAGTTACGGTATTTATTTTCTTTTACTTCAATTCATAATACTTAAGAATATTACTGTAATATAGCATATAGGGGTTACATATGTTATACTAAATTAGTAAAGATAAAAAAATTACACAAAATTTTGTGTAAATTAAAGTTTTACACAAAATTTTGTATAAATTGGGATTTTACACAAGCTTGTGTAAAATTTTACACAAATTATTTTACACAAAATTTAAATTACATAGGATTCATATTTTACACAAAATTTTTAACAGTGTATACTAAGATCATAGACCTACATACAGAGCAGATGCACAATGGAAAATTGAATTTTCAATACAAAATTCATGCGGAAATGAATAAAAGTAATAATTTGTAGAATTTTAATTACATTTCATCAATTTAAATAATTGGCTGAGACAAATATCTTATTAAAACTTAACAATTAGTCAATATAAGAGCCAAAATTTAGTCAGCGTAAAGTTCAGCTTCTCGCGGGCCGCGGGCAAATCCCAAAGTTGCAAGATAAATGGCACCGAACGCCGGCGAACATTAAACATAAATAAAGCCGCGGGAAGCAGAAGGAGGCACCCAGTTAAATCCTATAAAGTCACTCGTCACTCCGAGTTTGTCGCGCGGCGAAAAATCCAATATACCAGTTCACCTCGCAAATGACGCGGCTATAACAAAGCCCGGGGTAATCCTGGCTTAAGCCCGGGGAAGAAAAATCTTGTCGAATTTCGCAGAAACGTCATCCAATCCCGCAGTTACAAGAGCAGCGAAGCGCCCGCTCAAATCCCTTCCCCGAATACTGCACATAATGTATATATATATATATAAATACACACACACACACCCCATCCGTGGCAAGAGTCTGAGAAAAATCGTCGCAAGCTCTGAAAAAGAAATAAGCGAACATCCCCTCGCGGTGGGAGGGTACAGTTCGCGGCTAAAGCCGGCCCCATCGGCGGCGCGCGGATACATCCCGGGACGTGCAATACCCCCGAGAGCCAGGTGGATTGTCGCGAATGTCCAGGTGTATATACGTGACAGTGGGTCATTGTGTGTTGCAGCGGCGCAAGGAGCGCGGCCGGATCGCCGTGGAGAGCGTCCACGTCGTGGAGACGGCCACACTGGGGGGCAGCGCCGGCGACGTGGCCGGCAACGACTCGAGCGGAGGCGGAGGCGGGGGCGGCGGCGGCGGCGGCGGCGTACCACCGGGCATGCCCTTCCAGGTCGGCTACCGCGAGGCCGGCCAGGAGTACACCCTCTATCTCGTGGCCGCCAGGGAGCAGGACCGCACCGAGTGGATTCGAGCTATACGAGCAGGTAAACTTGATTTTGCACTCTGTTCATATTTCATTCGACGGGCTGCGCCGTGGCTTTTACTCATGCGCTTGAATGGTCATTCTTTTATGAGCCGCGGCTATGCTCCGCTAGGCGATTAAATATTAGAAATAATTACTTTGAAAATGCTATCTTTTACTAAATTTCCAACTAGAACTTCGGTCACTAATTAAAATATTGTCTAAGATAATAAATATTACATGTAGTATGTTTTACTATATTTTATGAACTAAATGAAATAGTTGACTTTACAATATACTTTTCTATTATTGTTATGCTTTATTATAGTATATTTCATCAAAAAATTTAGATTCCGTTAATAAACTCCATTTTACTATACAAGCTAGTATGATTTACACTGAGAGAAATGTTTACACTGAGAAAACATACTAGTAAAAATTACTATCTTGTCTAGAAAAGTGGCCACAAACTTTCATGTAGTGGAAAAATTACCATCCTGTATTAAAAATTTTACTAGAAAATATTATACATTTTACTAGAATTATGGTAAAGTTTCTAATAATTCTAGTAAAATTTACAATGCAAGATGGTAATTTTTCCACTACATGACAGTATGTGGCCACTTTTCTAGACAGGATAGTAATTTTTACTAGAATATTTTATCAGTGTAGTAAAAATTATTGTATTTCTCGTAAAAATTACTATACTGTATAGGAAAGTGGTTATGGACTGCCATTATGAAAAAAAATACCCTACTTTATATAGTAAAATTTGCCAAAAATGTAATAAAATTTGCCAGACAGTATTGTTATTTTTACTGTACATATAGCAAATTTTACTATACAATATAGTAATTTTTGTCATAACGGCAGTCTGTAATCATTTTCCCATACAGTGTAGTAAATTTTACTAAACATTTCTCTCAGTGTATGGTGAAATGCCTTTGATGTAACGTACTATATTTGTATAATAAAGTTTGTTATACTTTTTAGCTTTGTAATTTCAATTTTATAGTTAAAGACTACTGTACAGTAATTGATTAATTTCCATATTACTTCCTCACTGAAGAAGCTTTGTAATAAGTATAGTACATAAAAAAAATGTCTCTAAAAACATGTTACAAATTCGTTTTTAGGTTATTGTATTGATGTGAAAAATTTTATTAGACATTTATTTTCATCAACTGGATTAGTTAATTGACATTTTTATATTTTTTTCCTATTCATAAATGCCAATATTTCATGAATAATAAAACGCACTTTACCTCTTCAGGATAACAAGTGCTCAACACAGTTTTATACCTGAATAAAAAAAAATTACGCAGCAATATTTCGAAGTACTTTGCGCAGAAGATTAAGAAAATTAGAACATAATAATCAGCATAAATTATTGGTTACCGATAATGCAAGAGTTTCAATTGAAATGGAAAATAATAATGAAACGTTATTTATTATACATTTCAAGTGCACTATTTACGTTCTAAAGACCTTGCGATTAATGTACTATGACATTAATCAATTTATAACCAGCGTTTAACCTATAACAAGCCAACAATCAATCGTACAAACGCGAAATAAGTTAAATAGCGATACGGCGATATTTTCCTTACACATACAGTAATAGATTATTGCTGTAGTAGAATATTGCCGAACGTCGACGCGGAATTTAGTGCAAATGACCGAGTTGACTCGTACAATATTTACCGACGTAACCCCGACGTCTCCCATGAGCTAATTAGTTTATTTTCAGCGTTTGTTGCACGGCTGCTAGGCCGAATTTCTCGCGAGCTCTCAATGGAAAATGCCATTGACGCGGTCCTGCATATTGAATAAAAGTTTGCAACTCCTCTAACGAGCTCATTAATAATTTATCTACGCTTGCACATTCATTTCTATCACCTCTATTTGACGCTTTTATATTTAACCATACTTCACTGTCAAAAGCTCGAGTCTGTACTATCTGCAATGTGCAATCCCGCGGGCTAATGCTTAAGTGTTTTTACTTTGTAATAACACTATAAGAGTTAGCGCAAGTTACGAAGATATCGTAATTAAATGTATGAAAGTTTAAAAGCCATTATCGCGAAACTGGCGCACATCAAATTGGCTCATTAAATTAAATGAAAGGAGCGCGCTTCCTCAAAATAAAATGCTTTATTGTTGCACGAGCACTGCGAGCGTGTAAATATAGTAAATATATTCTCGCGTACGGCAGTCTTTCATCAATTATAACTGTACTCCGAAATGTTAATGAGCGAATTTCCTCATTCAAGCTGCACCGACGCAACGATCATATACGCAGCTAAGCATTTCAATAACCCGCTCGAACAATAATCCATCCCGAGAGAGTTACAATGGAGTCATCGCGGCGACGCTAAAATCAGAATAACGAATTCCGCGCGCGAGGTACCCACTGTATATACACGGTTACTCGGCGAATGAACTCGCGCCCCTCAATTTTTATTGCAAAAGTCCCGGGGACATTTCCATTTTATCAGGTTACTTCCTCCTCGGCGGCGCTTTATCTTCATCCGCGGCGGGACGCGTCGGCGCACGACATGCGAAGTTTTCGCCGCTAAACCGAGTTTGATGCCATTTGAGAGAGAGCGTCGAATAAGGGGCCGAGGGAGGGAGGCGCAGGAGGCACTTTTATCCGGCGGCTTAACCTTTTTCACTCGCCGCGACGCCGTGGGACGCAATGATGTCGCCGGGCGAAACTTCGGTTTTTTTTTCTTCTTCTTTTTGCCTCGTAAAAAAAGCCCGGCCTCGTAAAAGCGACTCCCGCGCGCGAGCGCGCAAACACGATTACCGTACTCCGCGGTGATACGATTGCGGCCTCTACTCGTAATCGAAAGTTTTTGAGGGAGTTGAAACGATAAATGGCGGTCTGCATTCTCCTGGTGAGCCTTTGCGTCGGCTGGCAGTACGTCAACTTGCGAGTTATTCCAAGGATTATATTTACCGCGCGGCGCTGATGGAATACGTCGAGGCTCGTTTAAATTTATTGTATAAACAATGCTGCGCGCGCAGTTTACGTGCGCGGATTATATTGATTTAATTAATATTAGCCGTACTAGTCTGAATGTAAAAAGTGCGTAATTTATGCATCGAGTAATAGGGTCTGCTTACTAAATTTTTTTAGTTTGAATTTCATTATATCCTTCTTATAGAATATTAAAAAATAATCGACACGTATTTTTTCTTTTTTTAATTTTGTGATTCGACTTGAGGATATCGCGCTTTGAAAGTTTGTGTGACGTCACGTCGATTACAAACTTTAACTCGCTTTAAATTGAAAAAAGACGGATATAATCGAATAATTTAAGTAGCCGACCCTATTATTAAACGTGACTATTGTTGATAGCTGCATTTGTTTTACACGAAGTAGGTATATTTACTACTAAGAAGTTTTTGTTTAAATAAAGTACGGTATTCGTGGAACTAATTGAATGACCTGGATTTTAGTTGATGAACGTTTTTTTTTTATCAAGCATATGTATAGCTTCCCTCGTGTTCTTCAGTATAATTAGTGAATGAATATTATTACTCGACGGGCCGTGTATTGTGCGTGCAGGTAGCTTCAAGTGTTCGTAAAAAATTTTTCAGACGAAGTATTCATAAATTAAAAAAACGAGAAATAAAGTTTCAACCGCGAATTATTCATCAATTATTCGCGCGAAAAGATTTATTTTACATTTAAATTTCGAGGAAAACGGTGGGTATTATAGTAAGTGAGTTACGCCGTTATACTCGGCGCAAATTAATTAATTTAACTTTCCAGGAGGAAATTTACAAACTGAATGCATTTTAATAATGAAAACAACGTTTTACGGAGTACGAAGCTCACGGCGCAACTTTTTGCGATGTGTACAAAGGTTGCCTTGATGTTTGATATATATAAGCACACAAATGTGCTTTTATATATATACACACACATATAAAGTTGTAAGCCCAGGCGCATGCAAATTCAGCAGGTCCGCGTTTTGTGCGGAGAGTACCACTACATTTGCATAACGCAATCCAAAGAAATTACGTGAAAAATCAGCGCGCCCGAGGACTCGAGCGTGTCTAAGCGCATAAATCGTTAATTTCATTGATTTTCAAGCACTTGTTTTCTCCCCCTCTTTTCGGATAATTGCGCGCGCTTACCAAATGAACAACTCTCGTGCCATTTTGCGCTCCATTTGCTCCGGCGGGAAATATTTTAAAAGGCAATTATCGAGAAAAATCGCGGATTAATTTTGCGACGACTCGCTAATTAAACGAGCTGTAACATAATCGAAAATACATTCGATTAAATCAGGCATTAACAATCGCCTCGTCAATTTTTTGCTTTGCTCGCTCAGTTTTCTCCCGCGACGTTTGCGCGCGCAAAAAACGTATGATAAAAAGCACGAGAAAATCAATCATGGGATTAGCTGAATGTTTATTCTGTCCCCAATTTTCATCAGAACCGATCACCATCCATCAGTTAGCCCATGACGTAGGGCTTTCATAGGGTCGGAGGAGGCCAGCGCAGTCGCTTCATTTTTTACATCCGGAGTTTATTCTCTCATATTTCGGTATATTTTTAAATTCCGCAGTAGAGAGAGAGAGAAAAAAAAGATGACTTTGACCCAGCGCCGCATCCAGCCTTCAACCTATCGAGCGCTAGAAAAATAATAAAAAAAAAAAAAAAACTGCAGGCGAGGCCAATTTTTCTGCGCAATTTAACGGCGTAATCTATCGCGGCGGCACTTTGACATTAATAAACTCTTATCTGTCAGCAATTGTTACTCTCCACACGTCTTTCATCTTTCCCCGCGTCTTTGATCGATCGAACTTTGAGGTCAATAAATTCTACGGCGGTTTGTTTGCTCCCGGAGAAGGGTGCGATATGTGCAGGTCGTCCGGGGCGCAGCCATCGGTCTTCCCTCTTCCGGTCGCGGCTTTTTCACCGGGGAGCAGAGGAAACAAACTCCGACGTAATATCTTCGCATCCTGAAATTCAAATGCCGCCTCCATATTAAAGCCCGTCGAGCTTTATTCGTCAATTACATTTGGCTCTCCCGCTGCATGTATATATCCGATCGTTCCGCGACTACGAACTTCCGAATAGTCAACGACTTTTTTTGCTAACCCGCGAATATTGAAACATCCCCGGCGGAATTGGCTGCCGTTTATTAATATGAAAAACAAAGTGAACACGCCGCAGAAATGGAAAAAGCTCTCGCATCAACGAGCGTTTATAATGCAAGCGGACAGTGGGGCACGGACGAGCGAGACGGATAAATGCATTCTACTACAAAAAAAAAAAAGAAAAAAAAAAGAATGAGGCGCCGCAGAGACGGTGAATGAGTGCCAGGCGTCAGCCCCCGGGGGACTCGAGATTAGCGCTTACTTAGCGAGTTCATCGATTTATCCGTCGGAACGGGAAACGTGATTAAGATCGACCGCGGGCGCCCACTCGAGAGATCGGGCCGGATCGACACGAGAGACACTTCGGACGGGCCGATATTGCGCCGGGAGCCGCCGCGCGCCGAGGCTCTAATCACGCCCAAGCTATATCAGAGCCCAATATCTCGGAAAAATCGATATCGCGGAGAGGGGCGCGATAAGCCTATATGTGCACAAACACGTACGGCGCCTCCGCCCCCGCGCCCTCCTACTCCCGCGACTCGCGGGGGTGTTCGTATGTATATATCATATGTATATGTATATGTATGTATATGATGTATATATACGTATATACGCGGATGTGGAGACTAGTAGCAGGTCCGGGTGGGTGGGTACTTTGAATTCGATTTTTGCCTTCATTCGCGCCGACTCTTCGTGAGCCTCCTCCAGAAGAGCTGTCGAATGCGCCTTTTTAAGCTCGACTTTCACCGATGCCTCGCTGTCTGTCTGTACCCTCTCGCTTCTCGTCTTCTCTCTCTCGATCTACTGGCCTGCTGTCCTTTCTCGAGTCGCCGCTTTATTTCAGCTTTTTTAATTTTTTACTTTTTTTTTGCAACGTTGTTATTTATTTGCGGCACTTGCTCTTCCTTTTAACGTCGCTGCAACTGGCTGTAATTTTCGCGATTAATCAAGCGACTAATAAAGCGTATCGGTAGTTTCGAGCGTGCGCCTTTGTCTTCGATTTACAGGAGCTTATTGTAATACAAAAAAAAAAAATTATGGATATCGTTCATCTAATTCGTCGTGTTCTCCGCGTACATTCTAGTATCTACTCTTTTCTTCGATCTATTGTTTTACGAATTACAATGACATTTTTGAGAGTCACGACCTGCTTTATCAACGTTTAAAAAGATTAAAAAATAAAATAAAAGTGTCAATTAGTACCGTGAAATTTATTCGGACCGTTTAAAATCTTTATTGAAGTCTTTATATATTGCAAGCACTTCAAGCGAGTGCTCGAAAGAAGAAATAATCCATAAAAATGTACGTAAATCTTGATGCTCGTAGCTTAAAGCCACTCGAGAGATATGAAAGTGCAATAAAATTAAACGAACAATCCTTCTTTATCTCCCTCTTTTCTTCATACTCCTCTTCTCGAGGGGGGGAAAAAACGAGACCGGGAAAACCGCTGAAACTTACTGCCAAGAATGAACCCACCCGCTCGATCGACGAGTGCGAGCGGAAAGCGGCCCTCTCAGGACGTATCCGCGTGGGAGTTGACGTGTATAGATGCGAATATTACGTGCGGCAAAAAAGAAAGGAGGAGGAAAAAGGGGTTCGCGCTCTCTCTTACACGCGACCCTCCGCCGCTGCTGAAAACTGACTCTGTTGAGCCACTGAAAGGCACTTTTCGTCCTGTCGCGAGCGTATACGTTCCGGGGGGGATGGGGGGGCGGCATAAAGAGTGGGCGGAGTGGCTCCGATGTGCATAGTGAGAAAAAGGAGAGTGGAGACACGAAGCCGCGCTCAAAGTTTATATGGAGCGCAGGCTCGTCATTCGCACGTAACCCTCGTTACGGTAGTTTTCGTCGAGTGTTGCATTCAAGGCAAAACACTTGCCTCCCTCTTGCACTCCCCCGGATTTACTTGCGCAGGCATGAGTAGGCAGACTTCGTACCTGCGCTCGTCTCCTTTTTACCAGTTTTGGAGTGCACGCATATAGGCAGCCGCGACCTAATAGTTTATGATGTACGCGAAATTCTGCTCGAACTTGATGAAAGGTAAAAAAAATTGAGGGCGTTAATTCGTTGATCAACGTTCATTATTTTGAGTGTGTTATAATTTAAAAGATTTTATAGTAATTGTAGTATGATTTATAAAATGACGTACAGTTTTTCATTGAATTAATTCTTTTTTTTTTTTTTTTTTTTTTTTTTTTTTTTTTTTTTTTTTTTTTTTTTTTTGCTTAATTTGAACAGGAATTCCTTTGAATGGATGTGCAATTTGAAGTTATAAATCGCGTCAGTCTGGATGATTTAAAACAAAGAAATTATTGTTAACGGTTTTTCTCGTTTATGAATAAGTGCTTGAGTCACGTTTAAAGCGTTCCCGAGATTATCTATCTCTTCTGTGCGTGTTATAATTATTTAGAGACAAGAGCGAGTCAGTCATTGATTTATTCAGCTGGATTTTTCTGAATTAAGGACTTGATTTTATCGCAGAACCGTTGACCCTGATCATTGTACGATTTTTTATCGTATCGGCCATTTTTTTCATTATCTCGAGTGATTTAAGCGATAATATAGCGCGTAAAAATTTATTACGAGTTTAAGAATATAAGATTTAATTTTTAATGTTTAACGAAATTTTATATTGAAAATTTTCTGTTTCAATTATTGTACAGCAATTAGGCTGATATCGGTAATCATCATAAAAAAATTCTGCGTTTGATTATTGCGAAAGTGAAATTTTATAATAAACTCTCAATTTTCTCGTGCAAACTGTTTTCTGATTTAAAATTCAAGGCTTCATTAAATATGGATATGCAAGTCGTCGAAATTTGCATAGGACGCAAGTTGATAAAAATTGAGTTTTCAGATTAGAATTTTCAAATTTTATGCAGTCCTCGGTCAACAAAAAAGTAAATCCATGCACAGAGAAAGCATTTAAACTTTTCTACGCCACTTTTATTTTCTTTAATTCCATCATGGCTTTTAAATTAAAAAACTTTATATACAACGTTTCGTCAAAATTGTCAAAAATTTGTTTAATAAATCAAAACCTTTACCACCATAGTCTAATCCACCATTCATTCAAAAAAACAAAGCAATTCAATTCGCTTCTGCATCGTTAATCTCAATTAAAATTTGACACAGCTGCGAACGAAAAGCTCTCAATCCTCCCAAGCGCGTTGCGCTCACTAAATAAGATTTCCGAAAGAATCGCCCCGGAACCCGACGAGATTCGATCGTCTATCATCATCGAAGTTCCTCGGCGTCGGAAAATAAATGCTCCACCTTAAAAAGCTTTCTCTACCAATGACATTCATCCCGCGAAAAATCGGCCTGGAAACTTTCCCGCACAGCCGCGCGCCATCGCGAAAGTTGGCTCGATCAAATTAAGGAAGTTCGCCGGGCTGTGCGGGAGCTGCCCCGACTACATATATATATATACATCAAACCAGGGGGTGGGGGCGCGGAAAAAGGGAGGGCGTCAAGAGGACGATGGAGAGAATCCGCGCGGGATTTGAAACAAACGATCGGAGCGGGCAACTCGATTAAAAATCAATGGGCCGGCAGCGCCAATCAGGTGGTCGGTCGGGACGCGACTCCCTGGGCCCTCGGCGGTCGTTAGCCCGGGGATCAGTCGTGACTAATCCTCTTCTGATCCGATGGGTTCAAGGGCCGGCACTGCAATCGCCCGCAGCCTGATCGGACGCTTACGCGTCGGCGCAAAGAGCAAAAGGGACGATGGTTTGCAATGCACCTGCATTTTAGAGAGCCGAGAGAGGGGCATTCAATTGACGCTTGGTAGTCTCGACACTTAAGCTGCATTTCAATTTGATCGATTGATTGATGCGACCTTTGCATGGTTTTATCTGCAGGATTATATCTTGATAATTATATGAAATTGATTTAGATGGCGACCGTTCGTTGATGTTGGGTAATTCTGAGATTATACGTATTCGGTGGAATGGAATTAGGTTGATGCGGAGAAATTTTGGATGATATTGAATATCGTTGTAATTAAGAATCAGAAGGGGAATTATATCAGCTTATAATGTATAAGCGTTACTATTAATAATAGCACGACCAGATTTATGCATCTGGAAGCGTAGCATCGTGATGTTTTGTAATTGTGCTTTCGGACACAAAGCGAATATCTCTGCAAATTCTCTGCAATCCTATATATTTCTGAAGCGGAACTCAATATCAAACTTTGGAAAATAATACTAAAAACTCGCGTAAATGAAATACCGAAATAGTTAGAAATTTTGACAATACTACTTTTCATTAAGGAATTTTATCAGTAGTGAAATTCGGAATTACATTCCTATGAAAATTAAAAAAAAAAAAAAAAACATTTCAATCAATTTTTCTTTTATAATCAACGGAGTATATTGTTAGGCATTTATTTGATCCATCTGGTTTTACTGACTATCTGTTAAAATATCTCAGTTAAATTTTTAAGAGCCGGTGGTTCTTTAAAAATGTATAATTAAGTTTAAAACTATTCTTTTTATTCAATTTTAAATTAAAGTCATTTTTTCATGTTAACTTTAACACGGGTGCTTGTATAAAACTTTTTTTTTATTACAAATGTAATATTTGAGAAACACTTGTTAATAACATAAAAACGTTTAAATAAATCAGTAAAAAATAAATATTTACCTTGGCTTATCAAAATCACATAAAAAAATGTTTATGTCACTGAACTGTCACTGAAAATTGTTTATGCCGAAACATTTAAGTACATTTATTTGATCCATCTGGTTTTACTGACTATCTGTTAAAATATCTCAGTTAAATTTTTAAGCGCCGGTGGTTCTTTAAAAATGTATAATTAAGTTTAAAACTATACTTTTTATTCAATTTTAAATTAAAGTCATTTATTTTTTCATTTTAACTTTAACACAGGTGCTTGTATAAATAGTACATTTCGATACAAGTGCGAGAATGTGATTTTCGATACGCCGTGCGCAAAGACACGACTTTGCGCACGCACGCTCAAAATCAGCTTCGCAAAATCGTATCTTGCACACGTTGTATCAAAAAATACTGTTCGATACATGAGCGAGGAGGTGATTTTAGCCTCGTGTAACGAGGCGTCACACGAGGCTAAAAATCACATTCTCGCACTTGTATCGAAATGTACTATTATTACCAATTACTCGTTTTACTAGTCGAGATCAAAATGATGGCACTTCCAAGCCTTTTTTAATAAAAAAATCTCAACAGAGGGGTGAGAGCTTGTATCTTGAAGGATTTTCTATCAGCTTCAGTACGTATCAGGGGCACTACCAATATTCTTTAATTTAACCAGTGACAGCCTTGGATACATTCTTAGAGAATGATCATTGTAGATTATCTGGGGTACGCATTCGCGTAAATTTATAAATACAGCGCAGTTTCGTTTATTTTTATATCAACTTTATTTTAAAATCAAATTTTATAAAAATCACGTGGAAACAACGATCGTATTATAAGATCTCTTAATAAATTTCAATTTTTATGAATTCCAATCAGTTTCTGTCCACGTACAAATAATTTCCGTGTTACGTACAAATTAATCAATCTTGAGAAAAGTTACGACAATAAAGCGAGAAATCGGGGATTCGTGTTGGCCGCATCGCGCGACTCGTCAGCGAGTCCGGCTAGGTCAGGTCCATTACACTAGCGGGGCAAACCTAGGGGAATTGCAAAAAAACAATTGAATAATTTTTAACTAATTTTTAGCTAATTAATTACCAAAAGGAATAATTTCTAACC